>OZ038447.1:23685302-23712802 GCA_964036265.1 Daptonema setosum | reverse complement strand
AATTCTTACATGGAAAAAAATCTGTGTCCTTTCTAATTGAGTCTGCCAATCAATTCCGCCTGGTATATGTTTGAAAATAAATGACAGTTTCGACATGAAAAATTCCAGTGACGACCCAAACTGACCCCCTTTCCCCCGCAATAAACACATCCCACCATCGGATGTACCTTTAAATGTACATTTAATAAAAAAACAGTTATCGATGCGGTGGTCAGGCAAAAACATACACTTTGTATTTTGCAGCCTATTTCGAACAACCGAAAATGTTATGACAGAGGATTTTAGGCGTATGTACCTTTCAACTGTTCATTAACAGCGGAGATTTCATCCGGCTTGTATCCTTACATTATACCACATTCTTGTACTTTCACGTAATTATAGTGACCTTTATTTCATTATGATTCGGTATCCAACTTTGCTATTGTGGCATAATAACTATAAAATTTGATTATATATTGTACTTTGCGCTGTATTTTTAGTTATTTTTATATTCATTTATACTCTAAGGAATTTTCAATTTGTTCCTCATTCTGAAATGCGGGTTGTTTGTCTGTTATTGGTATTACCCCACGATCTCGTCGCACCTAACCCCCTCCATCCTTCTTCCCTATAATCATCACTTACTAAGTTTTCCGTACAATAGAGACGACTAATAAATATAATAGCGACGACTAATAGTAATTTTCACCGACATGACTTTGGCAGCTGAAACGTTCTAACCGATTTCCCAGAGGTTTTTGGATTGGTAAAAGGACGTTATTTTAACCAACAGTGAATTGGTGCTAAAACTCTAGTTGTTCACGAATGGGGAAGGTTAGGATGGGGAGAGGTGAAACCCTAATGCTCCCTCTTGCCTCCCTCAAAAATGGCCGCTTTTGGGAAATAATCCGCAAAATGGGGGGTACGGAATTGAAGACGACAAATAGAATTTTCGCCGACATGAATTTGGCAGCTAAAACTTTCTAACCAACTTCCCAACGGTTTTTCTATAACAGTAATTTCGAATGGTAAACGAAACTTGTCTGATTTCATTGTGGATTTGTGCTAAGGCTCTAGATATCCATGAATGCTGAGAGGGGAAAGTTGGGATGTGAGGGGGGGGGGTAATTGTTTCCCCCTTTCTCCTTCTTCCAAATAATACCACTCTTTGAAGATAATCCGCAGACAGGGTATGAAATGGTAACGACTATTATAATTTTCACCGCCGATAAATTTGCCAGCTAACGGTGTTCCCTTAAAACAGTTTTTGGAATAGTAAACGGAACATGTCTGAACTTTACGGTTAGTAAAGCATTCGATGTTGGAGAATCGGGAGGGTTAAATACAAAGGATGCTCAATGTTCCTCTCTCCCTACCCCAACAAACTCCACGATAGGAAGATAATCCGCAAGTTGGAAGATAATCCGCAGAATGGGTTCGAAATGGTAACGACTAATCTAATTTTTTTCCGCAGCGGCATGTTGTGCCGTTGGCCGCTCGAGTCAATAAAGGTTCCGGGGTAGATTCCTGTTGATGCGCGTGGTTCGTCAGTGAGTGAGTGCGTCCGTGAGTCAGTGAGTCAGTGAGTCTGAGTCGGTTAGTCTGTCAGTGAGTCAGTAAGTCAGTCAGTAAGTCAACAGTTAGTCAGTCAGTCGGTCAGTTAGTCGGTCAGTCAGTCAGTCAGTCAGTCAGTCAGTTAGTCAGTCAGTCACCGACGGTGTGAATCCAATTTGTCCCAATTTATACAGGCAGGAGGATTTTTCATCTTCGGGTTTTTCATTTCTGGGTTTTTCATTTCTGTGTTTTTCATCTCCGATTTTTCATTTCTGGGTTTTTCATCTTTTGAAAATGATGGTACAGGTCTTTTCATCTTTGGGTTTTTCATTTCTGGGTTTTTCATCTTCGGATTTTTCATTTCTGGGTTTTTCATTTCTGGGTTTTTCATCTCCGTCTTTTCATCTTCGGAAACGATGGTACAGGTCTTTTCATTTCTGGGTTTTTCATCTTCGGGAACTACCCAGGAATGAAAAATCCGAAGATGAAAAACCCGAAGATGAAAAGACCTGTACCATCGTTTCGAGAAGCTGAAGATGAAAAACCCAAAGATGAAAAACCCAGAAATGAAAAATCCGAAGATGAAAAACCCAGAAATGAAAAATCCGAAGATGAAAAGACGGAAATGAAAAACCCAGAAATGAAAAGACCTGTACCATCGCTTCCGAAGATGAAAAGACGGAAATGAAAAACCCAGAAATGAAAAACCCGAAAATGAAAAATCCTCCTGCCATTTATACATTGGCTGTCCGTGAAAATTGATCATAACCATTTTACACAGGAAGTTGACGTCTGTCAAAAATATACATACCACCGTAACCCGATTAATAGTTCTGTATCCTAAAAGAATTATCCAGCACCATGATAGTTCAGTTGGTTTAGGGTACGTTTATAGTTTTTCCTGGACTTTCCCGGGAAACGCGAGGTTTCACAATTTAACACGCTTTGCTATAGCAGCCACATTGGTCGCTGCCTCTGACAACTGTTTCCTGGCATCCTGGGAAAGTCCAGGGAAGATTATAAACGTACCCTTATTTATAGGGTGTCCCACACAACTTACAGCATTTTGATCGGCCACCAATTTTTTTGTTGTGCAGTTAATAGAATGAGTCGTATATCATCAGAGAGCATATAGTCTGATGGTTTGTTTGCCGTATATTGGAGGTTCATGCCTATCACACAGCTTTAGATATAGCCATTTTCCTGGAGGGAGTAATCAAAATGGAAAAATTTATTCCTACTGATTTTTCAAAATTTTTTATTGTAAAATTTCGTTGAGATAATTTATAAGGAACTGAAAACAACAAAAAATCTTTCGCAAAAATCCACAAAGTAAAAAAACAAAACAAAAAACTGCACTTGAACCGCTGGTCACATTTCACGATTGCCGCTCTGTTGAAATAAGTCGATGATGGTGAAACCAAGATTTATAAACCGTAACATTCTGCTTTTAGTTTAGTTTAGTACCTGTATTTTTCTATTATTTCAATGATAAGTTGTCAATTCGTGCAATCAAATTAAGGCAAAAGAACTAAAATTTGAAAATGACTGTACTTACAGGAAATGGGCTTTATCTCACGTTGTGTAATATCAAGTTTGAACCTCCAGTATGCGTCAAACAAAACATCAGACTATATGTTAAAGCCCGTATGTTTTTTCTGTAAGCAAAAATATTGCCCGAAACGTCTGATAATGAAACATCACTGTCCTCAACTCAACTCGGTTAACAACATAGTTCAACACAGTATAGAATGGGGTAATGATGATTGATGTGCGTGTTAATACTGATTGCCTGATGTTTCATTATCAGACGTTTTGGGCAATACTTTTGCTTTCAGAAACAACATACGGCTTTATCAGACTATTTACAACTCAATT
This sequence comes from Daptonema setosum, assembly GCA_964036265.1. Lineage (NCBI taxonomy): Eukaryota > Metazoa > Nematoda > Chromadorea > Monhysterida > Xyalidae > Daptonema > Daptonema setosum. The sequence continues at coordinate 23,709,391 of OZ038447.1, read as the reverse complement.
ATTAACACCACAACAACAAAGTTGGTGAACGATTAGACTGCTGCAAGTTATGTGGGACACCCTATACTATAAGTGCCCATTTTCTATCGTCAATATGTACTCAATTTATGTAGGTGTTGACAGCGGCTGTTCAAAAAGACTTCTACTTTCAAATAAAGGATGTTCCAGACAAGATTTTTTCAATAACCTTTGCCCGCAGTAAAATATTGTCTTGAAATTCAGTCAGTCAGTCAGTCAGTCAGTCAGTCAGTCAGTCAGTCAGTCAGTCAGTCAGTCAGTCAATCAGTCAGTCAGTCAGTCAGTCAGTCAGTCAGTCAGTCAGTCAGTCAGTCAGTCAGTCAGTCAGTCAGTCAGTCAGTCAGTCAGTCAGTCAGTCAGTCAGTCAATCAGTCAGTCAGTCAGTCAGTCAGTCAGTCAGTCAGTCAGTCAGTCAGTCAGTCAGTCAATCAGTCAGTCAGTCAGTCAGTCACTGTTGAGTTGACCATCTTACTGAGCACCCTGTGTTTCAGTCAACACGTGATTTAATAAAGCTTATTTGGACACATCTGTTCTGTTCTGTTGAACCAAATCTGAGCTAATATCTTGTCTTGACCAATCATCTGACAGAGTGACTGACTGACTGACTGACTGACTGACTGACTGACTGACTGACTGACTGACTGACTGACAGAGTGACTGACTGACAGACAGACTGACTGACTGACACATTCACTTTCGTTATTGTTTATCTGCGAAACTCAGCCACGTGTTCTTAACCCAATAGTACAGGAAAAATTATGTGTCAGAAAAGGACCAGGTAAATTGTTCAAAAGGTGAACAATTTACCTTTTGAACAATTTACCTTTTGAACAATTTACCTTTTGAACAATTTACCTTTGAACACTTTACCTTTGAACAATTTACCTTTTGACCAATTTACCTTTTGAACTATTTACCCTAGCCCGTCAGAAAAATTCTCTGTTGCGATTGGTAAATCTGTACTCTGCGCTGATTGGTTTCAGTATAGCCCATCTAGGGTTTCTCTTCACTAGGAAAGTTTCACATGGTCATGTCCCGTTTACAAACTTTTGATTCCGGTCTGTACCACTTCGTTCGAAAAACCGTCCGCTATATACCGTTTAGATATCAACTTACACCATTCGATTATAACGTAAACTATGACCATGTACAGTTTTGTTATAAATATTTTTCAGGCTTTCAGATTTTAGTTTTTTTGTGATTTCAATCTTTTCTAGCCAGAAAAAATTACCGTCCAGAAAAATGGCGCGCATTCAAATTCAGTCTCCCAATCATTTGAGAATAATTTTGTTTACAACGTCAATCCAAAATTGACGTAATTAGTTGGTTAATTGTGTTTACTGACCTCTTGGGGAATGACTTACGATTACGAGTTACGACTTACATAGAATACGACTATGTACTCGTTTTCCAGTTCTTCTTACAGAACTCCTTGTTGTGGAAGAAAGATATCGCATTTGTGAGGTTTCCATAGAAAAATATACAAATTGTGTTCTTTTGATTAGCTAAATTTGACTGTGCGCGTTTTAATCGTTTTTTATTCAACAAAATCTTGTTTAACATGCCATTTGAATAACATACGAACATACAGTATATGCGCATAACGGGTTCATAAAAATAATATCTGATTCTGATGACATGATATTTCCACAATCTATGGTCTATAACATTGCCATGAATTCGGCTGTCCATCCAGGGTTTCGTGTTAGTCAAAAACTTTTTGGCGCGCAGTTTGAGTTCAATTCAGTTTTTTGCGCGCTTTCAAATTTTCTTGTTATGAAATCTTTTTGACATAACATTTGGCCAAAAATACGAAAATTGCGCTTAACTCATTGCATACATGCAATGAGTTAAGCGCTTAACTCATAAGCGCAATGTAGCCGATCCGATCAAAATTTATTTTTGATAACAAGAAACCCTGACCAAGCTATAAATTGACAACGCTCTGGTTGACATGGCTCTATAAATGCCATGAATTCGGCCGTACAGTTACGCACATTGCCTTTTAATTATTAATATAAAGTTATGCAATCCTATAATAGCATTTGTTTTTTATTGCGTCAAATTGGGCTAATTGATTGGTGGGCGGATTTTCCTGGTTAACAGTGGAAGTATGTACATACAGGGTGGGCCAAAAAAAGTTGGAGGAATTTTTGGAAAAGTTCTAGAAAAGCTGTGACAGCAAGCGAAACAGAGCACACAAACAAAATCTCACTCAGGTTACGTGTGCATGATCCGTTGGGCGCGCATTTAAAATAATGGTATGCCACTGCTGCTTGAAACTTCAAAACCTATTCATATGACATTATTTTTTAGACAAAAACATGCTCAATCGAATGCGCTACACCGCTATCTCACAGTTTGTATACAACTTTTATAATAACAACTCAAACACGCAAACTTTTTTTGTATGTACTGTTGTGCACTGCACTGGCGGACGAACCAATCATCCAAAGGGAGGGGAATTCCTTCAAAGAGAGGGGAACAGGAATTATTAGGCCATTTTACCCACACATTAGCAAACACATTCTACTTTAAAAACGGCCAAAGACTGGGAAATTCCACTTTTCCCTCCTCTTATCGTCCGCTAGTGCTGTCCAAGTATGTAGGTTGGTACTGACGTAATATGTGCCTCGGCATTCCACTCTAGAGTAAAGTCTGGTCACAGTTTCTCGTTACTCCGAAATTTTTACCGCATTCCTCTTGGCGCGCATTCGAATTTCGGCACGCGTTCAAATTTATTCAAAAATTCCAGCTTTTCGCATTTCATCTGTATAACATATTATTAAACATGGCCAACTTATTAATTGTTCAGTATAAGGTTTTCAGGAAAATAATTAGTAACAAGATACCCTGACCAAACTATTAATACTTTCATAAAACATAGTAACGTATGTAGGGTGTCCCCCATAACTTGCAGCATTCTAATCAACCGCCAAATTTTTTGTTGCGCTGTTAATAAAATGAGTTGTATATCATCTGATAGCATATAGTTTGATGTTTTGTTTGCCGCATACTGGAGGAACTATTCTATTCAAACCTATTCTACAGCTTGAGATACAGCCCATTTCCTGAAAGTAGTCATTTTCAACTTTTATTTTTAACTTTGACTGACTTTGTATGCACAAAATTACAACGTATCATTGAAATAACGGAAATTTACAGATACTTAAATAAATCAGAAGGATAAAGTTATAGTTTATAATACTTGGTTTCACCAATATCGGCGCATTTCGCACAGCGACTCATCCCAACTGAGCGGCTATCTTGAAACGTGACTAATACGGTCATTTGCACTTTTTTTATAAAAACTTTTCGAAACTTTGTGGATCGATGCAAAATATCTTTTCATTGCTTATTTTAGTGATTTCAGATTCTTTCAAGTTATTTTAACAAATGTTCACAATAAAAAAACCATGAAAAAAATGCAAAATTCAAACAAGAATATTTTTTTCGGTTTTGACTACTTTCACGAAAAGGGCCATATCTGAAGCTGTGTGATAGGTATTAACCTCCAATATACGGCAAACAAAACATCAGACTATATGCTATCTGAGGATATTATCCTCATTATTTTAACATCAGAACAAAAAAATTTTTGGTTGATCAAAATGCTGCAAGTTATGTGGGACACCCTATACATAGTTTATTCAACATCTCTGGCCACTCTATCAAAACACCATTCTGATATGGTTAGTGTGCATAATAAAAATGAAGAAGTCCCTGTATAAAAAGTTGGGACAAGTTTGAGTTTCATTTTATGTTTTCAGCAGTTTGTTGTTCATTGTGCCCATTGTGTCTTCTCACTCACTCACTGTGTAGGTATGTACCGCAGACAAAGTACGATTGTACCAGTCATGAAAGCCATTCAAACACAATTGGTCTATCGAAAGTAGTTTGTTCTTCCCATGTGACTTTGAAATGAACTTTTCAGTGGAACACATATATTCCAATATGAAAAAGTACTGATACTGTTCCGAAAAGGAGCAGGAATTCTCGATAAATAAAACGGATGCTTCACGATGTCAGATTTTTGTCAATGAAGATAAGGTTGGATAAAAGTGAATATTCTTCTCTGAACAGACGAAATGTTCATCGGCAAAAAATCTCACATCGTAAATCATCGGGTCGTCAAAAAGTTTAATTGCGTTTTTTTTTCTTGAAAACATGGAATCGCACCAATATCAGATTTGAATCATTGAAGTCTGAACTGCGGGCCGAAATCTTTTTGAATAACAAGAAACCTTGGATATATGGAAATGTGATATAAACTTTACATAGACCAACCTTGCATACAAATCAAATTACTGATGTAGTCTGATCATGGTACGGCCATGTGGGCACGTGTGTTCCTTCCGATATAGGAAAACAACTCTGAAGTATGTACAGGGTGTCCCATTTTAAAGTCTGCATGTGAATGTTTGCTAGAAATCACAAAAAAAATTTTTCGATTTAACCACTTTATAGACATTTCTTGTTAATTTTGTTAGATTTTTTATTGTATTAAAATCGAATTTTTAAATAAATTTTCAGGTTACAACTCCCAACACGCCTGTTTTTTTACTTTTTTTGCACTGTAGTCGATGGTTGTTAAGATGATACAGTGACCGTTATAAACGTAATTTTGATAATTTAAAACTTAATTTCAGTCAAAAAATGTGTCAAAATATGCGTATGTATGTCAATCACAATTACAGGGTGTCTCAGCGAGGGTTTACGATTTGTTTCTAGAAAAAGTAGGAGAAAAGTTCGTTCCAAAAACTGGAATTAGCTTAAGAGTCTAAACTAGTTTTTATTATTGTTGTTAAAGTTTGATCATTGAAGCAGAAACTCATTAGTTAGTGCCTGTCACGGAAGTTATGTAAGATTATCACATTATCGATATTAAGCTTTTAAGTATAATTACAATACCAAAATACAGTAGTACCTACATACGTATTTATGTACGTATACGTGCATATGTCACAATAAACAGTTGCAATAAAGCAATTAGTATGACCATGAAGTCAAACTCATGTTTCCTCTTGTAGGTTTTCGGCCAAGTATGGATCATGTTATAACTAATTCTGTAGTACCGTAATACAAAGCCATTCCAGTCCTTGTTCACGTACAGTATGCGTCCCTTCACAGTTCAAATTGCAAATTGTCCATAAATTAAAATAACCTCAAGGAATTGATTCAAACATTTGAAAAGGTTTCAGAACTTGCGAACGAAAACAGTTTTATTTAAATATGATTTCAAAAAAGTTTCAATAAAGCAGTTAGTATGCCCCTGAAGTCGAACTCATGATTCCTTTTGTAGGTTTTTGGCCAAGTATGGATCATGTTATAACTAATTCTGTAGTACCGTAATACAAAGCCATCCATGTCCTTGTTCACATACAGTAGGGGTGCTTTCACAATTCAAATTGCAACATTTTTCGAGGAAAAAATCTGAAATCAGACATTCGGAAAAATTAAAATCTCTTTAACTAAAAAACTCCAAATTTGGTTTAAAAAAAATTCAATAAAGCAATTAGTATGACCTCGGGATTCCCTTTGTAAGTTTATGGCTAAGTGGGTAATACTGCAGGACCGTAATACGAAGCCAATCCATTCCTTGTTCACGTACATTCGCTTCACTTCACAGTTCGAATTGCAAGTGTTTTTTTTTTTTAAATCGGAAATTATTCAGACATTTTCAAACGTTTCAAAACTGGAAATACAAAAAAAGATGGACTTGTGATTTCGAAAAAAATTTCAATAAAGCAAGTTACTATGATCATGATGATGAACTCGGGATTCCTTTTGTAGGTTTATGGATAAGTATGGATCATGTTGCTGAACCATTCAGGTAGTACCGTACCGTAAGACATACAAAGCCATCTCATTTGATTAGAGGATTTTCGTTAAATCCCTTCCATAAAGAATGTTACTTCGACTTAAACAGACCTTTCTTTGTAATACCGTAAACTTAATGTTTTGATAAGATTGATGTTTTATGACGTTGTTTTTACTGGTAAACCGTTTTTTTGTTCTAGACACTTAGTAATCAAGAATTTTGGCCATCAAAAACGCTTGGGTGACGTTCTAAAATATGTTTCTACACTTCTCTAAACGTTTTGAAAAAGTCATTCTGATGTAAATTCTTTGATGACCTTTTTTATAAAAATTTTGTCTGATGAACACATACATAATGCTATATACATTAATGTTTCGCTCAGACTATTCTTTTGCGGCACAAGAAACCTAAAATTTTTACGGTTTACCGACCATAAATATGAACGGAAACAATTATCTGTCAATGCGACTGTGTCTGTTACAGTGACTATTATTATTTTACATTACCTATCCTATGTGCCACTAATACATAGGGTGCTTTCAGAGTAAAAAGGAAAGTAAAAGGGAAAGTAAAACGGAAAGTAAAATCTGTAAACCTATTGACTGAAAACAAAATTTCCGGAACAAAATTGACTTTCCGATCAATTGGTTTACAGATTTTATTTTCCTTTTTACTTACCTTCTTACTCTGAAAGCACCTGTAATGAACGTATAGTTTGTGCAGTATACGTAAACATCGCTTCTTCTATATCTTTTGTGTAAATCTTTCATTGAACCGTTCGTTGTTTTTGAACAACGTATTCCCATATTTTTCAAGTAAATACTAAAAATGGCGTTTTCGTCAGTTAGTAGTATTGAACAACTAGCATCATGTTCCACGGCTCTCCACCCCCGCAAAAAATTCTCAATTAAAACAGTAGCAAAGCGAAAAACATTGTTTTTGAAGAAAAAATTTACAAATGCAGCTGTGACAAATCCAAACGTGCAGTAGAAAAATTCGGTTCGTTTTTTTACTTTTGAACGCTACTTGAACGTTCATTATTCAAATTTTGCGTCATGGGTAATCATCATGAGACCCTCAAGAGTAATCAAGAAACCCTGAATAATTCATATTATATTCATGTTACATAAGAGTTTTGACCATCGGTATTACCTGAATATCAATAGTGTTACACCATAAATATACATAGATGTTTTCCGAGTTCTCGGCCATTAATATTTAATCTAGTAATTAGGACACGGCACGCAATATCCGAACTTTACAACGTCTGGTGTTTTCTGGTTTCAAGGCAGATTTTTTCTGATCATAAATATGTAATCGAACCATATTAAGGGAACGGAATTGATGAAAAAAACTCAACTGATTTTTTTATTTACACCTTCTCCAATATTTTTTATTTTGAGTTCGTGGAATAAGTAATTTTCGATAAAAAGATACCCTGACCAAGCTACATGCTTTTTTAATCAAAGTAAAAGTACTCGTTATTCGGAGCAGCTGATTTTTGAAGGTAATGAACTCATGTTCTAAAATAGTGTAGAGTGAAGTTCCGGGTGGTATATTTGGAAACTGTACCGGTTTTTGTCAAAATCCCAAAATCTACTTTTTCATTTTGGATTCACTGAGAGGGTAAACTAGGCTATCTCCTTCACTAACGTACAGTCTATGTTCGGAACTAAGCCTTAGCCGTACAAACAATCAAATGGTTATTAGCTGTCGTTGGGTCACACGAATTCTGACAAAAAACCAGTACAGTTTACAAATATGCTTCCGGGGTTGAAGATTGACTGTGTACATTTATAGAACTCGCAATTGTTTAAGTGACTTACATATAATCTTAGATTTTAAGTAAGGCAACGCGCGCCTAAAGTAGATTTGAATTCAAACAGCGCGCCAAAAACTTTCTGAGCAACAATAAACCCTGAATAGGCCCGAAAACTCTCATTTTTACCATGAACTGTTGTTATACACATCCTAAAATTGAGTTTTCTCGGATTATAATGATGATGAAAATTGGTGGGGATATGGAATAGGGTCTGACGCACCTATTCAGTTTGACAGATCGTAAAAGAAAATTTTGTCGCGGTCAGAAAAAATGACGAGAACCTACATGAACTGGTAGTGAACGTAATGTTTCATGAGTAGGAACGACTTTTTTATTATTCTTGCTGACTGAAAAATTTCCCATTTTCACATCCTTTTTTTATCATAATAATCCCATTACAATCCGAGAAAAACTCCATTACAATCCGAGAAAAACTCAATTTTAGGACGTGTATGGCAACAGTTTTACAAAACATAAACCAACCGTACTTTTCTCAGGTTACATGACATGCAAAACACTGAAACACAGAGGCACGAAACTTTGTCTAATGATTTCTGAGTCAGATCAAGTTTCTGTTCTGTCTGAGTCACATGTCTAAAAAATCCTTGATCTTGCTGTACTCAGTAAGTCAGTCAGTCAGTCAGTCAGTCAGTCAGTCAGTCAGTCAGTCAGTCAGTCAGTCAGTCAGTCAGTCAGTCAGTCAGTCAGTCAGTCAGTCAGTCAGTCAGTCAGTCAGTCAGTCAGTCAGTCAGTCAGTCAGTCAGTCAGTCAGTCAGTCAGTCAGTCAGTCAGTCAGTCAGTCAGTCAGTCAGTCAGTCAGTCAGTCAGTCAGTCAGTCAGTCAGTCAGTTCAGTTCAGTCAGTCAGTCAGTGCATTTTGCTCAACAAGATACCTTGAACAAGCTATACTAAACTAATTTAACCGTAAGCTAATTTAGTTGATTCTCAGAAATTCAAAGTAGAGTGGGACTTTGTTTTCGTGTCATGGTCGGCTGCGCAGATCCGTGTTCTGCAGCTTCGACAATGGACGCACACACCCACAGGCATACAAGCGTTCTTGCAATTGATTGAGTGTGCCTTCTTAGTCGAGGGACAACTTTTCATTTACTGTCAGTCTGTCAGTCAGTCATTGAGTCAATCAGTCAGTCTGTCAGTCAGTCAGTCAGTCAGTAAGTCAGACAATCATCCATAAAACTTTGGTCTGTAACTGGTTGAGATGGGACCAAAACAACATACCACGGGGGAGGACTGTGTTATGGAGCAAATTAGTTCAGAAACGGTAAGCTACAGTAGACAGCATACACTTTTTATAGGGTGTGGAAAACGTCAGTCAGTTGGTCAGTCAGTCAGTCAGTCAGTCAGTCAGTCAGTCAGTCAGTCAGTCAGTCAGTCAGTCAGTCAGTCAGTCAGTCAGTCAGTCAGTCAGTCAGTCAGTTAGCCAGTCAGTCAGTCAGTCAGTCAGTCAGTCAATGAGTCTTATTCGATTCTGTTGAATGATCTTATTGCTTCAAGAAATGCGTCAGACAAAACGTAAAACGTCATACGTCATAAAGGCACGTCATTCATCACGCAATAATGAATACAAACTTCCGTTGACATATTATTGCGTTCTTGCAGGCGTTCCCATCGATCAACTTCTGCTTTTTACGAGTATGGCTTTACATGACAATGACTAGACTAGACAATGTGTTCGCAAACAGATGAAAAGTTTCTGCAAGCAAAAGTATTGCCCAAAATTTCTGATAATGAAACATCAAACAAGCAGTGTCAACACGCTTATCGATCATCATCACCCCATGCTAAATTGTGTTTTAAACTATGGTGTCAACCGACTTGAGTGGAGCCTAGTGATGTTTCATTAGCAGACGTTTTAGGCAATACTTTGGTTTGCAGAAACAACATACGGACATTACTTAAAACTTTATGAACTTTGATCCTAACTTTCAATATTGCATCGAGAATGCTCTTGATGGTGTTTTTTTTCATTCAACCTTTCACAGACTCGGAAAATGTTATAATACCAAAATCGTCTGATTATTGCATACTTTTTGTATGAATATGCGTATTGACTTATTGAGTTGACAAAAAGTATAGTCCATCCCGGGTTTCTTGTTTACCGGAAAGTTAATGGCGCGCACTGTAAATTCAAATTTGATTTTTGGCGCTCTTTAAAAAATTTGAGAAAAAAATTTTTTTTCCACATATTATTTGGAAAAATTCATAAATTGCTATTAATTCATGCCATACGTGCGTAAACCGGCCCATAAGATTAATTGTTGATAACAAGAAACCCTGACCAAGCTATAAAGTCTTCCCCTTGAGTTCGTAATCAATTACCATACCACCGGTGGTGTCCAAAAACATTTCTTCGGCTTCAGCCACTTGCGGACGGAAAGAAGATGGAAAAGGGGAATTCCCCCTCTTTGACGGTTTCAAAAAGTAGAATTTGCTCTTTAAGGTGTAGTTGAAACCGCATAATTTCTGCTCATTCTCCCCTCTTTGACAAAATTCTTCTCCCTTTGGAAGTTCGATTCGTCCGCTAGTGCCTTCAGCTGCCAATTTTTGTTTCGTCTTAAATTTTGCTGTAACGATGGTCGATTTTTGAAGTTACAACCTGAGTTAAGGAACATCATATAATATCATTTTGTTTTTTTGCACAAACTTTAAAAGCAATGAGATTAGGAGAATAATAATGTTTCTTTATTATATAAAAATTGGTAAGTAGTTTTTATCACTAAGTTCTCATTTAAGTTGATGCTTTTCTGATACATTTTAATGGATTTTAAATGACTTTGCATATTAGTTTTATCCAATATTGTATGTTCTTCTAGATTATTACTCACATAGTAGTTTTAGAGAATAGCCCAGAGCAAAAAGTGGCCTTTTAAAGTGGGTCTCTTGTTCCATATGCAATCTTGAGTACTTACTATTTACCAAACTTGAGTACTTACTATTTTACCAAACTTGAGTACTTACTATTTTACCAAACTTGAGTACTTACTATTTTACCAAACTCGAGTACTTACTATTTTACCAAACTCGAGTACTTACTATTTTACCAAACTCGAGTACTTACTATTTACCAAACTTGAGTACATACTTACTATTTTACCAAACTTGAGTACTTACTATTTTACCAAACTTGAGTACTTACTATTTTACCAAACTTGAGTACTTACTATTTTACCAAACTTTTGAACACATTTTTGGCATTACTTCGATAATGTTGAAACTGAACAAGTATAAACAACTTTATCAGGATATCTTGCTATCAAATATTATTTCTATGATTTTTTTGTTACCTTATGAATGGATGATGTCCACTTATGAGAAATAAATGAATTTGAACGCGTGTCAAAGTTGGTTTTGAATTCAAATTGCTCGCCAAAAACTGAGACTAACAAGAAACCCTAAACAGGCTATAATAGTGTATACTCTACCAATCATTTGTCACCCAACAATACTAGTGTAAAACTTGGTCAACGTTAAATCACTCCTTCAACGTTTCCGCTCCAAACTTTGAGTTTAATTGCTGTTTTCGTTCCATTACGTTACGCCAGCAGTACAAACACATTCTCACGAAGTAAGTAACCCATTCATAACGTCTTGTTCCTCGCAATTTTGAAAGATTCTACACTGGTTTCTTGAAATTTTTTAATGCGCAAATTTTTTTAAATCATGTTCAATGGCGTGCGTTTAAAATTTTCCGATAAATAAAATGAAAGTTTGTTCGAAAAGCTAACATTAGCGCGGCGCGCATTCGAATTTAGTCACTACATCAAGTATAAAGGCAGGGCAGCTTTCATTATTGCATTTCCGGGTGACGAGTGATTTGAAGTTTTAACATTAAGATTTTGAGATATTTGTGACATCTGTGACATACTTTTACACGACAAAGATGAATAACACGGTTGTACAAATATCACTCTATAAGTTGTCTCACTTAAAGACCTTTTTGCATTTGAAAATTTGAATGCGCACAGAAACTTTATCATGTTTTCATGTGAAATTCTTGTGAAAATTACCCACTGAACACAACTACACTGCCAGATGACCAGTAAATCCACTCAAATGACGTATGTAATTTCGTCGAGATGACCTCCCGTAAGTTCAACTGAAACTCAACCGAAATTCGAAACACCAGCAAAATCGTCAAATCATCGAATTTCTGATACAAGAACTCATATCCAACAACTGCTCAAAAAATTTGATACATCATTATAAAATAAAGTAGAAAAAATATAATTTCAACAAATATGACCTACAATAATACCACTGACATCGAGTATGTGCCGCTGAACTGCAGCGGGGACTTGGAAGACACCGAAGAATGTCGGATGCTCTACTATGAGATACTGGGAGCCAGGTTCATGTGGTGGTTCTACGTCGTAGTGCTACCGATCGTATGTATACCAGGTTGATTCACTCACTCACTCACTCGACTCACTCACTCACTCACTCACTCACTCACTCACTCACTCACTCACTCACTCACTCACTCACTCACTCACTCACTCACTCACTCACTCACTCACTCACTCACTCACTCACTCACTCACTCACTTACTCACTCACTCACTCACTCACTCACTCACTCACTCACTCACTCACTAACTCACTCACTCACTCACTCACTCACTCACTCACTCACTCACTCACTCACTCACTCACTCACTCACTCACTCACTCACTCACTCACTCACTCACTCACTCACTCACTCACTCACTCACTCACTCACTCACTCACTCACTCACTCACTCACTCACTCACGCAGGTATGATCGTAACGTTCGGTTCATTAATGGTATTCAGCTGTTGTATGAGACTGAAAAATGCCAGAGGGGGAAAATCCCTACTGTCTCTACTTTTGGCCGTGGCCGCCGTGGATATGGGAATTTTGTTTTTCTCTATTACCGTATTCCCCGGTTGCGCACCGTGCTGGTGGAGCTCGTCGGTGAGTGAGTGAGTGAGTGAGTGAGTGAGTGAGTGAGTGAGTGAGTTGGTGAGTGAGTGAGTGAGTGAGTGAGTGAGTGAGTGAGTGAGTGAGTGAGTGAGTGAGTGAGTGAGTGAGTGAGTGAGTGAGTGAGGGAGAGAGTGAGTGAGTGAGTGAGTGAGTGAGTGAGTCTGTGTGTGTGTGTGTGTGTGTGTGTGTGTGTGTGTGTGTGTGTGTGTGTGTGTGTGTGTGAGTGAGTGAGTGAGTGAGTGAGTGATTGAGGTGAGTGAGTGAGTGAGTGAGTGAGTGAATGGGTGAGTGAGTGAGTGAGTGAGTGAGTGAGTGAGTGAGTGAGTGAGTGAGTGAGTGAGTGAGTGAGTGAGTGAGTGAGTGAGTGAGAAAGTTTTTTTTCAGAATTGTGGATATTGCAACACTGTTATACCAATTTTACTGCCAACATTGAGCACACTACAGTTCATCAGCGTTTGGCTCTGTGTAGCAATCACAGCTGATCGGTTAGCTCTTGTTGTTGTTGTTGTTGTTGTTGTTGTTGTTGTTGTTGTTGTTGTTGTTGTTGTTATTCACGTTATCGATAACGTTGTTTTTTTATATTTTTTGGTTATTCATGTATGAAGTTTTCTCACTTTTGTGCCAGATCACGTAAGGAACAACTGAATAATAGGCTCCATATAACAGTTTATAAGAAACCTGAAACGTGAACTGTGTTGCATTGCATAGCACTCGATTTTTATATAGCTGTTGACGCATGCTAGGGAAAACACCCATAAAAAATAATCAGCTGAACATTGATTCATTCACTCACTCACTAACTGTCTTTCAGCTACAAGCTCTACTACAAATATCTATCGGGTATTATCGTCCTCTTCATTCTACCCTGGTCGCTAATGTTATACGGAAATCTCGCTGTCTGGCTGTCCATTCGAAAAGCGAGCAAACTGAGGGCCCGTTTCATCAAAACTCGCCAAAGACAGTCTCTACTCGTGGGCACCACGGTTCCACTCAAGATTGTCACGCGCAAATTCAGGTAAATATTTTTTTTGAAAAATTTGTAATTTTTGTAAGTTTTTTAATAATTAAACTTTTTTCCAAAATTAGTCAGGTAAAAATTTTTTTGAGAAAATATAATTTTTGTGAGTTTTTTGTAATAATTTTTTTTCCAAAATTAGTCACACGGTTGTTAGAGAAATTTTATACCAACAACAAAGATGCTTTGTGAAAAAAAACGAATTTACTTGTTTTAGTCTGATTGTGGTGAAGCCTACAAATATTGTCTGGCACAATTTCGTTGAATTCGGCTGCCTTTTGGATGTTTTTTTACAAGTTGTGTTTGGCTTTTATATCTGTAGTTTGGCAAATAAAATTTAATGAGGGTTATGGCTTTATATTTTCCGTTATAATCCCAAACTAATACAAATATTTATGATTCTAGGCGCGAGTGGGTGTTAGTGACCATGGGATGCTATATATATTTTTCTAGTATAATATAAAAAACACTATACATAGTATTGAAACTATTAGAGTCACTTAGATAGTAGTGAAAAAATAGTTTTAGAGAAATATACTTATCGTCGACTGCACTGAAATCAACCCTTCCGGTCAATTAGAAGTTTTGTGAAACCTTTCCATCTTTGGATGTAAAAAACTGAGATATCATGATGTTTTCAACCGCCCTATTTGGTATTTTTCCCGAACTGAAAGATTGAAACTTCGGATCGAATGAATGCTTGAATTGAAATTAGCAGGGAACTTCACAAAACTTCCAGATGTTTCACAGATAGATCGTATTTGTTCTATATGGTGTTTTCATAGTCGTCTACAACTTTCATTGAAACAATCAAAGTAAACAATTTTTCCACGTTTCGACATTTTCTTCCCATTTCGATTCCAAAACGAACTAGTGTCATGAAAAAAGCGTATGGCGAACAGTTTCAGGAGAGGTTTCAGAAAAGTTTCAGATGACTATGAATGTACTTCAAAATAGTGTTTGCGGTGAAATGTGTGTGGAAAGCCATCAATGTTAACTAGCCTAAATGAAACATCATCTTAAACTAAATACCTGCTCGCAGAAATCCGTTTTCATCAAAGTCGAAGTGGAAAACCACTACGGAGAAGAAAGGGTAAGTTGCTGGCGCACGGTCACATTCTGTGTTGTAATCCAAAATGAATTACTGTTACAGCGAAGATGTTTCACGAAGATGCCAATTTTTTCTTCGATGCAATATTTGTTTTTCTGTTATTTTTCGAGTTATACTAAACGAATTCTGAAAAAGTTGGCCGCTAATTGAAGAGAAATGCTTACTCTTTCACGTGACACCAAAACTTTCTGTATTGGTTACGTGTAGCTTGAAATAATTAAGAAACGACAACGAAATTGACACAAACACAACATTTTCGCGGGAACAGTTATTTATTTTGGACTTTACACTCGAGTATCTCTGGGATTTTTTTTCGGCTGTAAAACTTTTGCACTGCTTATTATGGTAAACTCACGTGGTAAGGAAACTCAATCTGAAATTTCACCAGATTGTTTGTCCTTTGTTGGATTTGACTGTTATGTAACTTTTTAAATTTTGTTGCAATGCAAAAGTGATGGAGCAAAAAATTTCGGAGAACCTCTTGAGTAAAGCTCAGAATTTGATCTGAAAGAGTAACATCGTTGTGGGTTACCCGTAGGCTAGAGGCTGAAGATGCCTTGGCGAAGAAAGTTTGGCCTGAACATTCTACGGGTGCGGTGCGGAATGGAGCGCACTGATGAGCACCCTTGGCTTTTTTCGGTATTGTACAACCGTTTCGTTTTTGTAAAGCCCGTATGTTGTTTCTGCAACCAAAAACTATTGCCCAAAAAGTCTGATAATGAAACATCAGAAAATCAGTGTTAACACGTACATCAATCATCATCATCCCATGCCATACTGTGTTAAACTATGGTGTCACCCGAGTTAAGTTGAGGCCAGTGATGTTTCATTATCCGACGTTTTAGGCAATATTTTCGCTGGTGGAAACAACATACGGGCTTTATTCCGGTTATGACTTTCGGGCCGGCATTGGCCGGGCCGGCATCGGCATACGATGAAGTTTAACGTCTTACAGAAATCCGAGGGAGAAAGAAAAAAGCGGGCTTCGATATGTAGTTTCCTGACAATCAAGAATGTCATACTCGTGCGAACGCCTTGGCGCCTTACATTACACCGCACCCTTAGTATGTTCGGGTGGTCCCTAGTTCTGTCTTTGTCCCGCGCTGATCTCCAGATGCCTATAAACTTTTTCATTTCTTTTTAATTTTTCCCCTTTGCGTTCCGATTCCATTCAGTTAAAAATATTTTTTGTTATAATCCCCCGCACTTTTCTACTAGAGTATTTAGTCGATAAATTGAGTTTTGTTCAATCCCAACCAAAACTTGTTTCTTAGCGATCTCGATGCAACACGACTTTTTTTAAAACTGCCTTCAAGCGATATTTACATAAGTTTTGGAAATATATGTAAGAACACATAACGCTTATGTTTTGAAGCTACAGTAGCTTTAGCGAACTTTTTTACCATCACAAAGCGAAAATTTATCATTTAATTTCAAGTCGTAAAGCGGTTCGCCGTACGATATCCATGATTTCGAACTGCAGGTATTGTAGATGTTATAAATCAATATTTATCGATGTTTTGATGGAATCAGTTATTTTATGTTACGCTGTTTTCCGTTCTTTAATAAAGCTCGTAAGTTGTTTCGGCCAGCGAAAGTATTGTCCAAAATTTCTGATTATGAAACATCAGACAACCAGTGTTAACACGCACATCAATCACCAATCACCACACAATGAATCAGTCATCACGCACATGAGGTGAGGTTAGTGATGTTTCATTATCAGACGTTTTGAACAAATTTTTGCTTACTGAAACAATATACAGAAACAATATATTTTTGTGTTGCGCTGTTTTTCGTTCTTTAATGCTGATTGCCGACATTCTGTCCGTTTCGTTTGCATCCATGTTCGGAATGGTTTCATGGTTTCTGTTTATCTTTTCTTAAGGGAACATTGGAGTTATACCATATTCAGGAGTTTCGAGATCGTGTCTGTCTAGTGTAGTGCGTAGGGTGCCAGTCTCGAAAACTTGTGGTCATGGTTCGAAACCCGACTTGTGACCGAGACCTGACGCGTTGCTTTGTTTCTGCCATTGCCCGTCAGTTTATTCAACCTATCTGGCCAGTATGAAAACATAATATTCCGATATGGTGTGCCGGGATGGCTTCAGTTATACACGGTGTCCCAGCGACGTGTAATGATTGAATTTTTTGAATAACTTTTACAGTGTTCTAGATAACGACCTAAAGTTTCACAAGTTGATGAAACAGTTTTCCGCTGATACGCTGAATCTTAAAAAGTTTGATTTGGTTCAGTTTTGCGTGTTTTACGGCCGATCCAGCAACATGCATGTTTATGTTCTTAACACGACCGCATTTTAGAGATTTTCAACAAAAATAAAAAGTGATACAAAAGAACGAATTTTTGTTTAATATTGTGTCAAAAAGCAGGAAAATGTATATTTCAAAAGTCAAAGTACATTTTCCATTCAATTCATTACTTTTTTCAAACTTTTTTTATCCCCAACTTTTCGCCAACATTTGCTGGAAATTGCGATTCTGTTTTCCATATTCAATAGAAGGTGGAATGGTTGATCAAATCAAAAACTGTTTCCAGTACTTCAGATTTATGGTATTAGCTATCAGTGTTGCATGTTTCAACCCATATAGTGGAACTATCAGAAAGTTATATAATGTTTCATGCGACATACTTGGCTATACAGTGAAATTTTAAGGCATGTTGCTGAATCGGCCGTAAAACACGCAATATTGAACCAAATCAAAATGTTTTAAAATTTATCGTATCAGCGGAGAACTGTTTTATCAACCTGTCGAATTTTAGATTTTTATCTAGAACACTGTGAAAGTTATTATAAAAATTCAATCATTACACCTCGCTGGGACACCCTGTATATTACGTATCATCAAAACAGAAGTTCATGGGATCGAATCATACCAGGATTCTTGAAAATTTGAGTAGCCGATCCAAGCGTTCTTGTTATCAAATATTAATCTTGCATGTCCGTTACGCACATATGCAATGAATTAAGCGCGATTTTCGTATTTTTTTGACTAACAAGAAACCCTGAATAAGCTATATAACATAGAGCCAGCCATCCTCTTCTTACTCGTTCATAATGTATGATGTAACCGGACCAGCTGGAATGTCACCCAAAAGAATCTCAAACTGGTATATTCATGTAAACACGGTATTTACAATATTTCCCCCGTCGTACATACAACTTTCCGCGCACCGTCTGTCCACCAAATCTCGGTGTTTCTCACCAAAATCCACCAAAATTCACCGTTTCCGCACACAAAAAATTGGCGTATCTCAAGAATCACATAAAATCCCGAAATTCATGTAAAATTTTTTTTTTCCAGTTTCACGTTACAAAACAAAGTGCTGTTGGACAAGCTGAATCATACGGGTTCCGGAGCGAATAGTTTGGTGCCCAACAGTGACCTGGTGAATCCGGGAAATAAACGCTGCACGACTATGGTGAGTGGAGTGAGTGAATGGGTGAGTGAGTGAACGAGTGAGTGAGTGAGTGAGTGAGTGAGTGAGTGAGTGAGTGAGTGAGTGAGTGACTGACTGACTGACTGACTGACTGACTGACAGACTTACTGACCGACTGACTGGCTTATACTGACTGACTTACTTACAAGGTCGTGATGGTCGCCCTTTCATTTATCGTCTTTTACACGCCCAATTTTTTTCTAATATTTTTGGAAGCTTTTGATCTGGCACCCAGACGTGAAACTTACTACAAATCTCTCGCGTTCGCGGTTGGTCAATGCGTGAGTGAGTGAGTGAGTGAGTGAGTGAGTGAGTGAGTGAGTGAGTGAGTGAGTGAGTGAGTGAGTGATTGAGTGAGTGATTGAGTGAGTGAGTGAGTGAGTGAGTGAGTGAGTGAGTGAGTGAGTGAGTGAGTGAGTGAGTGAGTGAGTGAGTGAGTGAGTGAGTGAGTGAGTTAGTGAGTGAGTGAGTGAGTGAGTGAGTGAGTGAGTGAGTGAGTGAGTGAGTGAGTGAGTGAGTGAGTGAGTGAGTTAGTGAGTGAGTGAGTGAGTGAGTGAGTGAGTGAGTGAGTGAGTGAGTGAGTGAGTGAGTGAGTGAGTGAGTGAGTGAGTGAGTGAGTGAGTGAGTGGTTGAGTGAGTGAGTGAGTGAGTGAGTGAGTGAGTGAGTGAGTGAGTGAGTGAGTGAGTGGTTGAGTGAGTGAGTCACAGTTTACAGATCGCAGCCTACAGCTCCAATGTTCTTGTATGCCTTAACTCATCCACTAATTTCATTTTCTACTACGCTTTTGGATCCTGGTTTCGAAAAGGTCAGTCTGTCAGCCAGTCAGTCAGTCTATCAGTCAGTATACTGCTCATGATTGATTATGCAAAAAATCCGAATCGAGTTTACAAGCAATGAAAATTACATGAGTAAGATTTTTCCTTCAGTGTCAGTTGCATACGAGATTTCAAGTTCTGGAAATGGCTCAAATAAAAGGATTTTTTTAATTCTTAAGTATTTTGATCTTCCTTATAATAATTACCCGTCATTCTAAGATTTTTATGCATGTTTCTGAATTACTTACATGTGTTTTGCCTCGAAAAGGTGAGCGCAGCCGATTTCCCCAGTAAGACTTTTCTCCTTCAACAATGATCGAAAGTGTTACAACGTATTGCATAATGAAACACGAGCAGTATATGTACGTCAATTAGTCAGTCAGTCAGTCAGTCATTCAGCCTGTCGTTATCTGAGTCATTGAACACACTGTAGTTTTTATTCCAAAATTTCATGCCCCAAAGTGAAAAACGTTCGCTATAATGTCGAAAAAACAGGGCAGCTGAAGAAGTTTTAAAGTTTGTAGTTTTGAAGTTCTCTAACCTTAAATTGAGAATATTCAGCTTTGCACGACCTGCAGAGATATGGTTAGTGAAAAAGACGAATATGTTGAAAAATCCTATTCGTGTTTGCCTTTTCGTCGAAATGGATTCTTTTCGGACCAACTTCTGTATAATTTAACTTCT
Source organism: Daptonema setosum (assembly GCA_964036265.1). Taxonomy (NCBI): domain Eukaryota; kingdom Metazoa; phylum Nematoda; class Chromadorea; order Monhysterida; family Xyalidae; genus Daptonema; species Daptonema setosum. The sequence continues at coordinate 23,689,682 of OZ038447.1, read as the reverse complement.
CATTATTGGTTGAATGAGAAATACTCTTTTTGTCCCCCATCCTCAGTCTATTATTGTGTTTACGTAATTCAATATAAAACTTTAGAGTGGCCAACAAACGAACACATAAGCGCATTCTATGCTACACAAAAAATCTAAAATCTGAAACATTGAAATATCAAATTTCCCACATATTTTTTTCAGTTACGGGGTTTTATTAAAATGAGTTATCTCAGAAAATTCGCTGTAAAATTTTTTGTTTCAAGTTTTTCACTTTTTACAAATTCGTCAATTCTTCAAATTTCCCGCGTCCGATCTCCAGAACCTCAATTTTTCAAATTCAGTCTTCTAACCAAATGATGCTATACCAAAAATGATAATAAAGCCCGTATGTTATTTATGCAAGCAAACGTACAGCCCAAACATCTGATAATGAAACATCAGTAGCCTCAACTCAATTCGGTTGACACCATAGTTTAACACCAGAGCATGGGGTGATGATGATTGATGTGCGTGCTAAAACTGATTGTCTGATGTTTCATTATCAGAAGTTTTGGGCACGGTTTTTGTTTGCAGAAACAACATACGGGCTTTATCTATAAAAATTGTAAATTCCATGTTTTTTCATATTTTTTTGTTTCAGTGTTCAACACACTGGTGGTGCAATGTTCGGCTTCTAGTCTGGGTCTGGATATTCCTGATATGCAAGCGGCCGCCTTGGACAGTCAGGCAAATTTGCAACGCCGATGGCCGAATCCACTGGCCGGCACCATGCTCAGTGGACGAGGTAATGTTTCATTTTCTTTAAATACTGTCTTCAATATTTTCAATTTTTCTCAGCGGGTTTTTTCTTCATGTTTTTTATAGACAGAATTGAAAACACTTCATAATTACCCTCATTCTTTTCTACATACAGGGTGGCTCAAAAAAAGCTTGCGCGTTTGAGCGATTATTGTGAAAGTTGTAGACAAGCTGTAAGATTGCGTTATAGCTCATTCGATTCGGCATGTTTTTCTCTACAAATTGATGTCATATGATGAGTTTAAAAAATTTGCAGCAACAGCGGCATATCTTTATTTAAAATGCGCGCCCAACGGATCAAGCGTACATACGTGACCAAAGTGAAATCGTGTTTGTGTGCTCTGTATCGCACACTGCTTGCACGTTTTTCGGTTTCAATAAATTAATTAAATTTTTAATGATGAAGAAGAATTGTTTTTGACTATCAACTCCGTTAAAAGTATCATTTGTAACCTAAAGAACGTTTTGATGGATTTCAGCCACCATGGTTGCTTTCTGTAGTCAGTATCCATGAATGATCACTTGACAATAGTTTCGAGCTTTCTTAACATTAAATATCCTTATAATGTTTGACAATGTTCTGTTTCACAATTGATGGTTGTGTTTCTGGTTTTATATGCACTTATTTCAGTTATTAAATACTTTATTTCACACTAAACCGAAATTTTGCGAAAAATTGGGGATTTTTTTAAGTCGACTTGTGAAATCAGGAATTTTTTTTGATAGAAACTGAAGTTTCATATTATTTTGTAGGCAAAAACATACTCTTTCGAATGCGCCATACCGCAATCCCACAGCTTGTCTACAACTTTTACAATAACCGCTCAAACGCGCAAGCTTTTTTTTTTAGCCACCCTGTATTATACAGGCTGTATATATTACGAAATTTCTGTTTTTTTATATGGCTGGTTTCTTGTTACTGCGTGTGGCCTTACAATGTCCCTGCGCACATGTGAAACATCATTGAACACTTTGGCAGCAGTGTTACAACATCTGTAAGCAATAAGCTTAACTTCACCGTTTCTCGGATTTTGTTCTTTTTCGTTTCCTTTGAATTACAAAAGCCCCACAACCAAAAGTGAACCTTTTCCAGCTTATGTGTTTGAAAGATATCAATGTGTGGCTAACCATAATTTTTCTCAAATCTTTTTATCTTTCTAAACATTTGAAACTTTAGGCTGGTTTCTGATTTTTCTGTATTTCCTCAATTTGGTTTTCTCCTCAATCACCCTCTCTCATTCATAACCTACCTGTACACATTTATCACCTTTTCTCACTCATCACCTACCTGTACACATTCATCACCTTCTCTCACTCATCACCTGCCTGTACACATTCATCACCTTCTCTCACTCATCATTTACCTGTACATATTTATCACCTTCTCTCACTCATCATTTACCTGTACACATTTATCACCCTTTCTCACTCATCACCTACCTGTACAAATTCATCACCTTTTCTCACTCATCATTTACCTGTACATATTAATCACCTTTTCTCACTCATCACCTGCCTGTACACATTCATCACCTTCTCTCACTCATCATTTACCTGCACACATTTATCACCTTTTCTCACTCATCACCTACATACCTGTACACATTTATCATCTTTTCTCACTCATCACCTACCTGTACAAATTCATCACCTTTTCTCACTCATCATTTACCTGTACACATTCATCACCTTTTCTCACTCATCACCTACCTGTACACCTTCATCCCCTTTAATCATTCATCACCTTTTCTCATTCATCACCTTACCTAAAACCCATCACAGATGTGCATCCCATCGTGAACGTAAAATTGGCCGTTGACTCCGCCTCCCGTCAGGCCATCTTATTCCGCAGAAGTCGACCGAGTAAGCGCCTGGGAATGTGACTTTTAGTAGATTACTGTAGCTGATACTTGACTCGTGGATTGCCCATGACGAGTGGAATGTTGTACCTGATTTTCGCCTTGGATTCGCCTGACTGCAATGCGAGTACAAACTGCAACATGCATGTGAAAATCTTGTTGTACTAAAACTTTATTAGGTGAAACTAAGAAAAAAGTAGTGTTTGATGAGAAATTCCAAACCCAAAATTTTCCTATATTTTTTCTACACGCCAAAATTTTCTGTCACCAAAAATTTATTCCATATGAAGTTTTACTGTCCGTTAGCGCTCTATTACGTTTCGTGAGGCTGGCTTATCCGAGCGGAAGCGAGGACAAGCGCGTTAGGCCCGCGCAGCGGTAGTATTTCAGTGGTTCACCAACCTCAGTATGCACGCGAAAATTTCGTGTTTGGGAAAAATTCGAGGAAAATTTTTGGGTTTGGAAGTTTGCGTATCCGAGGGCGTCTTTTATTGTAGGGGAAACAGAAAGGTCTCACTCCTGAAACATTGTTGTGTAAAAGCCGTATGTTGTTTCTACAAGCAAAAGTATTGCCCAAAACGATGGATAATGAAACATCGGACAATCAGTGTTAACACGCACATTGCTACACTGTGTTGAACTAAGGTGTCAACCAAGTTGAGTTGACGCTGGCGATGTTCCATTATCAGACGTTTCGGGCAATACTTTGGTTTCCAGAAACAACACACGGGCTTTATTGTTGACCTCTACTCAAGACACATGACACAAGTATTGTTTCATGAGCGACTCTTTTACGGTTCCCGTGAGTGAAAAGACGCTATCTAACCAACAGTGTTGTGAATTGTCATGCTGCTCGGGAGACAACCTTCGCTAGAGAGTGTGTATGTAGAGAGTCGCCTAAACATAGCGAGGGATTTTTATAGCATTTGCAAATGTTTTGGAAACTTTGTTGGAATGCGCGCCTTTTTCAATAGTCTTTAAACCTTTCAAAGGCACGCATTCAAATTCAATCAACTAATCAATTGAACCACTGGCGGACGAGCTAAATTCCCAAAGAGAGGGGAATTTCATCAAAGAGGGGGGAATTAGCAGAAATTATGTCATTTTACCTACAACTTAGGGAACAAATTCTACCTTTTGAAAACGCCAAAGAGGGGGAATTCCACTTTTCCCACCCCTTCTCGTCCGCTAGTGAATTGAACCTCATATGCCACTTTGCTGAATGAATTTATAACAATATTGCCGTTATTTGACCGTTATTAGTGGTACAGTGTGATGAAACGTGAATGAACCGTCCATGTAATGTTTCGAGTGCATGTTTTTGACCTAATTTTTTTATGAAGAGAAACAGATTTTCTTCTTCAAAACTTATATGAAAAAAACTGTAATTAAATAATAATCATTGCTTAATAAATGTTCCGAAATTCAGCGTTGTACACGTTGCCTGAATCAATAACGCCGTAAACTCCGCCTACGTCGACTTAACTCCGCCTATTTTTCAGATAGTGCCGCTTATACGCCCGTGGCGATGCCCAATCATCTCAACGCTGACGACAGTTCAAAACGGGACAATTCTTCCGTCAACGGATTATCTCGTCGACATAGTTTGCACGGAGATTCACCGCTTATGAACGGACATATCGAGAAAAGATGTCGGAATGGATTGAAATTGAATACGTTGCAGGTCAGTGAGTGAGTGAGCGAGTGAGTGAATGAGTGAGTGAGTGAGTGAGTGAGTGAG
>OZ038447.1:23681247-23685102 GCA_964036265.1 Daptonema setosum | reverse complement strand
ATATGGTTAGTGAAAAAGACGAATATGTTGAAAAATCCTATTCGTGTTTGCCTTTTCGTCGAAATGGATTCTTTTCGGACCAACTTCTGTATAATTTAACTTCTCATTATTGGTTGAATGAGAAATACTCTTTTTGTCCCCCATCCTCAGTCTATTATTGTGTTTACGTAATTCAATATAAAACTTTAGAGTGGCCAACAAACGAACACATAAGCGCATTCTATGCTACACAAAAAATCTAAAATCTGAAACATTGAAATATCAAATTTCCCACATATTTTTTTCAGTTACGGGGTTTTATTAAAATGAGTTATCTCAGAAAATTCGCTGTAAAATTTTTTGTTTCAAGTTTTTCACTTTTTACAAATTCGTCAATTCTTCAAATTTCCCGCGTCCGATCTCCAGAACCTCAATTTTTCAAATTCAGTCTTCTAACCAAATGATGCTATACCAAAAATGATAATAAAGCCCGTATGTTATTTATGCAAGCAAACGTACAGCCCAAACATCTGATAATGAAACATCAGTAGCCTCAACTCAATTCGGTTGACACCATAGTTTAACACCAGAGCATGGGGTGATGATGATTGATGTGCGTGCTAAAACTGATTGTCTGATGTTTCATTATCAGAAGTTTTGGGCACGGTTTTTGTTTGCAGAAACAACATACGGGCTTTATCTATAAAAATTGTAAATTCCATGTTTTTTCATATTTTTTTGTTTCAGTGTTCAACACACTGGTGGTGCAATGTTCGGCTTCTAGTCTGGGTCTGGATATTCCTGATATGCAAGCGGCCGCCTTGGACAGTCAGGCAAATTTGCAACGCCGATGGCCGAATCCACTGGCCGGCACCATGCTCAGTGGACGAGGTAATGTTTCATTTTCTTTAAATACTGTCTTCAATATTTTCAATTTTTCTCAGCGGGTTTTTTCTTCATGTTTTTTATAGACAGAATTGAAAACACTTCATAATTACCCTCATTCTTTTCTACATACAGGGTGGCTCAAAAAAAGCTTGCGCGTTTGAGCGATTATTGTGAAAGTTGTAGACAAGCTGTAAGATTGCGTTATAGCTCATTCGATTCGGCATGTTTTTCTCTACAAATTGATGTCATATGATGAGTTTAAAAAATTTGCAGCAACAGCGGCATATCTTTATTTAAAATGCGCGCCCAACGGATCAAGCGTACATACGTGACCAAAGTGAAATCGTGTTTGTGTGCTCTGTATCGCACACTGCTTGCACGTTTTTCGGTTTCAATAAATTAATTAAATTTTTAATGATGAAGAAGAATTGTTTTTGACTATCAACTCCGTTAAAAGTATCATTTGTAACCTAAAGAACGTTTTGATGGATTTCAGCCACCATGGTTGCTTTCTGTAGTCAGTATCCATGAATGATCACTTGACAATAGTTTCGAGCTTTCTTAACATTAAATATCCTTATAATGTTTGACAATGTTCTGTTTCACAATTGATGGTTGTGTTTCTGGTTTTATATGCACTTATTTCAGTTATTAAATACTTTATTTCACACTAAACCGAAATTTTGCGAAAAATTGGGGATTTTTTTAAGTCGACTTGTGAAATCAGGAATTTTTTTTGATAGAAACTGAAGTTTCATATTATTTTGTAGGCAAAAACATACTCTTTCGAATGCGCCATACCGCAATCCCACAGCTTGTCTACAACTTTTACAATAACCGCTCAAACGCGCAAGCTTTTTTTTTTAGCCACCCTGTATTATACAGGCTGTATATATTACGAAATTTCTGTTTTTTTATATGGCTGGTTTCTTGTTACTGCGTGTGGCCTTACAATGTCCCTGCGCACATGTGAAACATCATTGAACACTTTGGCAGCAGTGTTACAACATCTGTAAGCAATAAGCTTAACTTCACCGTTTCTCGGATTTTGTTCTTTTTCGTTTCCTTTGAATTACAAAAGCCCCACAACCAAAAGTGAACCTTTTCCAGCTTATGTGTTTGAAAGATATCAATGTGTGGCTAACCATAATTTTTCTCAAATCTTTTTATCTTTCTAAACATTTGAAACTTTAGGCTGGTTTCTGATTTTTCTGTATTTCCTCAATTTGGTTTTCTCCTCAATCACCCTCTCTCATTCATAACCTACCTGTACACATTTATCACCTTTTCTCACTCATCACCTACCTGTACACATTCATCACCTTCTCTCACTCATCACCTGCCTGTACACATTCATCACCTTCTCTCACTCATCATTTACCTGTACATATTTATCACCTTCTCTCACTCATCATTTACCTGTACACATTTATCACCCTTTCTCACTCATCACCTACCTGTACAAATTCATCACCTTTTCTCACTCATCATTTACCTGTACATATTAATCACCTTTTCTCACTCATCACCTGCCTGTACACATTCATCACCTTCTCTCACTCATCATTTACCTGCACACATTTATCACCTTTTCTCACTCATCACCTACATACCTGTACACATTTATCATCTTTTCTCACTCATCACCTACCTGTACAAATTCATCACCTTTTCTCACTCATCATTTACCTGTACACATTCATCACCTTTTCTCACTCATCACCTACCTGTACACCTTCATCCCCTTTAATCATTCATCACCTTTTCTCATTCATCACCTTACCTAAAACCCATCACAGATGTGCATCCCATCGTGAACGTAAAATTGGCCGTTGACTCCGCCTCCCGTCAGGCCATCTTATTCCGCAGAAGTCGACCGAGTAAGCGCCTGGGAATGTGACTTTTAGTAGATTACTGTAGCTGATACTTGACTCGTGGATTGCCCATGACGAGTGGAATGTTGTACCTGATTTTCGCCTTGGATTCGCCTGACTGCAATGCGAGTACAAACTGCAACATGCATGTGAAAATCTTGTTGTACTAAAACTTTATTAGGTGAAACTAAGAAAAAAGTAGTGTTTGATGAGAAATTCCAAACCCAAAATTTTCCTATATTTTTTCTACACGCCAAAATTTTCTGTCACCAAAAATTTATTCCATATGAAGTTTTACTGTCCGTTAGCGCTCTATTACGTTTCGTGAGGCTGGCTTATCCGAGCGGAAGCGAGGACAAGCGCGTTAGGCCCGCGCAGCGGTAGTATTTCAGTGGTTCACCAACCTCAGTATGCACGCGAAAATTTCGTGTTTGGGAAAAATTCGAGGAAAATTTTTGGGTTTGGAAGTTTGCGTATCCGAGGGCGTCTTTTATTGTAGGGGAAACAGAAAGGTCTCACTCCTGAAACATTGTTGTGTAAAAGCCGTATGTTGTTTCTACAAGCAAAAGTATTGCCCAAAACGATGGATAATGAAACATCGGACAATCAGTGTTAACACGCACATTGCTACACTGTGTTGAACTAAGGTGTCAACCAAGTTGAGTTGACGCTGGCGATGTTCCATTATCAGACGTTTCGGGCAATACTTTGGTTTCCAGAAACAACACACGGGCTTTATTGTTGACCTCTACTCAAGACACATGACACAAGTATTGTTTCATGAGCGACTCTTTTACGGTTCCCGTGAGTGAAAAGACGCTATCTAACCAACAGTGTTGTGAATTGTCATGCTGCTCGGGAGACAACCTTCGCTAGAGAGTGTGTATGTAGAGAGTCGCCTAAACATAGCGAGGGATTTTTATAGCATTTGCAAATGTTTTGGAAACTTTGTTGGAATGCGCGCCTTTTTCAATAGTCTTTAAACCTTTCAAAGGCACGCATTCAAATTCAATCAACTAATCAATTGAACCACTGGCGGACGAGCTAAATTCCCAAAGAGAGGGGAATTTCATCAAAGAGGGGGGAATTAGCAGAAATTATGTCATTTTACCTA
>OZ038447.1:23628747-23678747 GCA_964036265.1 Daptonema setosum | reverse complement strand
GACATGAAACTGCACGTCTGGTCAAAATGTTAATTCGATTACTGTATCGTTGGGTTCAGATGATTCATTTACGACCAAGACTGTTTCTAATAATAGACATTTTCACTGACTTTTTACGAGTAGTATTAAACTGGTACTATTAGATTGGGATAAATTGAACGTCTGACTTACGGACTTACAGACTGATTGACTGAATAACTGAGTGACTGACACACTATTTTTATTCACGTTACTGATAATTTAATTACCAACAACCCAAAGCCAAAAACTCTAATTCATAAATTAGTTTCATTGATACTCACGCGTGTATTGGCCGAAAATACAAGACAAAAAATATGGATCACAATGCGAGAATCAGTATGCCAAATGCATTTTTAAATTAAGATAAAACAAAATATTCATGAAAACGTATAAATTTTTTATTTACTAATTAGAAAAAATTGCAATAGTTACCAGTAATAAACGCGCAAACAGATTATTATTGAGTACACAGTATTCACATTTAGTTATAATACCGGGCAACGCTAAAAGGTTTTCGAATGGAAACGGTAGTGAATTACGCCAATCATCTTAAAATTATAGTTTTTTCATACAAACACATTTGATCGAACCATTTTTGTATTTTTTTATTTGATTTTCTCAAAAAATGTTTATTCCTCATCAGAAAATGACTTTATCAATCATCATAAAAACCAGAAACAAAATCGTAGGCTTTCGCATCTGCAAAACTAAAGCCTTCTCAATTAATTAATGCATACCAACTTTAACTAACCACCATTTTCCTCCAAATTATAATAAAACAACCAATAATACAATACAAGGAAGAAAACTCAGGAAAACGGTGAATTCTACTATGAAGTTTAGGCTCTTAATCAATAGAAAATGCCCCGTTTGCGCAGCGGCTCTATTTTAATATTTGGCGTATTTCACTGTGATTTAATGAGAAAAAATAAAACAACCGATAACACAATTCAAGAAGAAAAATCTGAAAAACAATCACTATTTCTTCACATCCTTACTCTTGTCTTTATCCTCCTTATTCGACGAGGGCGTTGAATCACCACCGGCAGCGCCATCCTTCTTCTCCTCACCCTCCTTCGGTTTGTCCTTGTTTTTCTCTGCGTCCTTCTTCTCATTCGCTTCCTTCTCCGCCTCTCGTTCCGTTTCGCGTAGCGATTGCTGTAAAATGGGAGATTATAGCCGCATCCATGGTTTCTTGTTACCCAGAAATTTTTTGGGACGCAATTTGAAAATTCAAAACTGATTTTGGCGCGCGTGAAATTTTTTTGAGAAAATACCTTCCTTAATCCCTATTAGTTATTGTGCATGAAATATACCGAAAATTCCGTACATGTCTGGTCGTTACTCTCACTTTATATTTTAATCTTTATTAATTACGTTTCATTTACTTTCATTATATCCTATTTCTTTATTGTTTATTCAAAGTAATTTGTAATTCGTAATTTGTAAGACCGATTATATACGAGTCAACACAATGAAAAAGTTCTAAGCGGCCTTTAGGCTAGGCTATCGAACTCACCTTATTGTCGACCAGATTGTGAATGGCAATAATACTCCGGGCCAGCGCACCAATGTAGATGTTCATTAGCTGATCGTTGGTTTGGACGTTGAGGGAACGCGCCAGCTCGGTGGAGTACACATCCGGCAGCAGGTTGCGAGCGTCCTGTAGTGAGTAGGTGAGTGAGTGAGTGGGTGAAGTGAAGTATGTGAGTGAATAAGTGAGTGAGTGAGTGAAGATGTGAGTGAATAAGTGATGAGTGGTTGAAGAAGTGAGTACGTGAGTGAGTGAATAAGTGAGTAAGTGAGTGAGTTAAGTGGGTGAGCCAAGAGGTGAGTGAGCCAAGAGGTGGGTGAGTGAAAGAGTGAACGAGAGAGTGAAGAAATGAGTGGGAGTCAGTGAGTGAGTGAAGAGGTGAGTGAATAAGTGAGTGAGTGAATAACCGACCCACCTGCAACATGTACATGATGGTATGATTGATAGGCAGTTCGCCCTTGACGACACTGTTCATGTAGTCCTTGATCTCGTTCAGATACGACTGCAGTCCGCGCAGACCTCGCAGCTGATTTGTGACTTTCTGCGACAGTGTGCCGGCGGTCTGGTCTTTAATGTCTCTGAAATAAGTGAGATAACTTGATTGTTAACCATAAAATATAAAAATTCTATCGATATTGAGTGGCGTAGTCGATGCAAAATACGGAATAGGTTTTCAAGGTTTATATTTTTCGTATAATAGACGAAATCAGAGGGCACACAGAATGGCTAACAACTTAGCCGTAGCGTAGTATGCAGAGAAAGAAAAGAAGAAAAAAATGATATAATTAGAGCGATAAGAATTTGAATCGGAATTTTATTTAATTTGAGAGAGATAAGAATAACAGCAGGATAATGAGAAACTTTGATAGTAATGCAAAAATGTCGTCATTTTAGCGCTTACTATAAGATTACTGACACTCACAGGTACCCAGATATACTTTTTTTTACTTAATAAAAATTTCCGAGAAAAAATCAGGTCAATTTTTTTGGTAACCATGTCAACAACTCAACAAAACTTGATTAACAACTTCATGATTAACAACAACAACAACAACAACAACAACAACAACAACATCATCAACAACAACATTACCTGAGCAAGTGTTCCACGCCGACCTCTTCAGCCTCCTCAGCGTCAACATCGGTCGGCACGTGTTCGAACGTTTTCATCGGGGGTGAACCGTCCTGAAAAACAGCGATGTCTAGTCTAGTTTATCGGCTGTCTAATTTAGAGATTAGTGCGTGAGTCTAGAGGCCTAGAAAACTGACACAGAATCGGATGCGTTGCTCTGGGTCTGGGCTGTTTTAAAAACTGTATGGCCACTACGGAAACATCATTCTGTCTGATACGGTATTAGTGTGTCATGGTGGCTTCAAAAATGATTAAGTCTTAACACAGACGTTTTGAACTTAGGACCCCCGGGTCTGTTGACTGGCACCCTAACCACTGGACCATGAAAACATCAGCCACCCACAGACAACTAAAATCTATAAACCAACATCATGCACTTCCTCCACCTCCACATAGGCATCAGTGGGCAGGCCCAGCTCCTTGGGCTCGGCTGTGATGATGACGAGGACGGGATTGGGCGTGTGCTTCTTCATCAGTTGATTGATGGCAATATCAGATGGATGCAGCTTGGGACCAGTGTGATACCAGCCGACAATGCGCTCGCGGGCTGAACAATTAATTTTATAATATTGATAAATTTACTAAAATCTAATTAATTTATGATATTTAACTCAGGTTATAAACACAAGCCAACACTGGATAGTATTAGATAGACAGTATTAGTATAAGCGGGAAATATTTTTTGCCTATCAGATTTCAAAAGACTTGATATATTGTAAACTCATGTTTCTAGATTGTTTTCGGGCCAACAGGTGTATTGTGCAATCATTCAAGAAAACATATACACAATTTTATTGCGTGTTGTCACATTTATATCACCTTTACTACTATCATTTACATAAATTTTATAGAAGGCAATAAAAACATGACTTGATTTCACCACCTAAAGCTGGGCATTATATTTTTTTGCGTAAGTATGGGAAAATAATAATCCCACCAACCAGCTACTTTGTGGAACATGGCGTACATGGACTCGAGGTAGTCGTTGTCGACAAACCATACATCTGAATCGTGTTCATCTTCGTCGAATGGAACTGCAATTGATAATGTATAAAAACATCAAAATCAGTGATATTTCTGAAGTATTTCAGACAAAACGATGCATCTCTGAAAAAAAATCCTTCTTCTCGTGAAATTTTCATTGCGCTAAAACGACAAACTTCAGTCTCAGTGTAGGATTAAGATCTGTTCATAACTTCAGTCTGAGGCTCCACAGAGACAAACCGAACAGCAACATAGTTTGATTAAAAGCATAGCCTCCCACATTTTCTAAACTTTATTTTTTCTCCATACAGACACGGTAGTTTATTGAAACCAACCAGCAAACGAATTGGCCACATCCAGTTCCTTGGTCTTGCCGGGCTTGACGCTGCCCAGCAGCACACCAACCACTCGTTTCGGTTTGGACTGGCCCTTGGTAACGCGATTGAAGTGATCGACCACCGACAAAAGCACCAGCGGATGGATTATCACCTAAATATATGAGAAACATGATTAATTTGAAATCGTGGATGCAATCAGCAAGTAAAAGAATGAGTGAGCGAGTGAGTCGGTAACTAAGTGAGTGAGTCAATGAGTGAGTGATAGAGGGAGTGAGTGATTGAGTGGATGAGTCAAACTGAGTGAGTGAAGCAGTGAAAGAGCGGCTATCGCGACCCGTCGACCCAGAATTTTGATATTGTTTGTACGGCTTCGGCTTAGTTCCTAGCACCGACTTAAGTTTACAAAAGTTATTCTGGAGCACTATACTAACAGTTTGGCAGCGCTACGCGCCCGAGCCCATACAAAAACCTAAGCCTAAGCCTAAGCCTACACAGAAACCTAATTTTGATGCTCATGCCTAGCCTTCTAAACCTATCCAGCTATGTAGGCAGCCTAAAAACCTCCAAATGGCCGGTCGACCGATCTCGGTCGACGGGTCGACCGGTCGCGATTACCGTGAAAGAGAGAGTGACTGTATGAGTAACTGACTGACCTAGTGATTGATTGAGTTGAGTGAATGAGTGATTGAGTGAGGTGGTGACTGAGGGAGACAGTCAGTCAGAGTCAAAGAGTGGTGAGTGAGTTTGTGAGTAATTGAGTGAGTGAGCAATACAATGATAATAAATAACAACTAACTTTATCGACGGGCAAATTGGTGACCACACGGGACACGCAGTGTGAGCTGTGGGCTTCCGACGGCTCTTTATCCTTCTTCTTCTCAGTCTCTTTCTTCTGAACGTCAGCCATGATTTGTGAGCTGTAATACTGATAATCTTTTATATTTTAGGAAACGATTTTATTATTAACATTAAAATTTTTGATTATTGAATGACAATTCAAATTTTTCAAACTACATTTTGGAATTTCAAATCCGAAATAGAGATGTCGAAACTGATTCACGAAACGAAACATGAGCAACGAAACTTTTTCGAAACACTTGTTTCGACGAATTTTTAGTAGGCTCTTTTATCTGCGTTTACCGTGGATTGTTATTTTTGTATATTCGTATGTTTTTTATATTTTTTTCTTACTGAGTTCATCTCAAACAAACTTATTCCTAACTCAATCGGATGTCTATGCAGTTGATTCTCATTCCTGCTGCGCTTGCAACGTGTTTCGAAGATGTCGAACATACGCCTTCTAGTCTAAGCTATCGTATGACCGCATCAGTGAGCCGATAGCTACTACAGCTGGATGGCTCAAGCCTAACTAAGCTCAACTAAAATAATAACCGTGTCTTCGTTCTCCGTCAGTGGTCTTTTCTTGCCACGTGCGGTGTTTCCATCAAACTGATGATGTTCACCTTGGTCACTCATGTTGTCGGTGTGGTGATATCGTGTAATTCTTTTGTATCTCATGTCTCATATGCAGAACTTTAATACTGACTTGCTTAAGGAATCACTGGCAACAACTCATGTGAAATTATTTTGTAAATTTTTATTGTATTGGGTTTTTTCAATCTTGATCCTGATGTTCTGATTAATGTTTATGCTTGAAATTTTTCTAAGGCATCGATCTAGTTTCTAGTGTCACACAACCCACTAATTGTTGAACTTGAAAACAAACGTATCGTATAATGTCAGTTTGCTATGCTAACAATTAAAAGTGTTCGACCAGAATCTATGGTCAGAACCAACTGCACGGTGATCTCCACGAAATAATTGTGTTCTTTAAAGGGCATCCTAAGTTTTAAGTAAACTGTTGGAATGATGAACTTTCTTACTTTAGAACATCAGCTGCATCAAATATACAAAGGACCAGCGCTTGAAAGCCGACTGTTTGACTCAAATCAACCGAACAGCTCTGTGCTATAACACTCAATGATCATGTTCAATTGGCGTTGACAGAGTTGGGAAATTTAACGAGCCCGTATGTTTTCTAGATCATCCACCGACATTTCACTGAATCAAACTCAAGGCATTCAAGTAAAAATCCATGATACTTGAATTTTGCTCACGGTTATATATTCAACTCAGCCATATCATAAATCGTGGTATAATCATCGATGCTAAAATATTCTTTTGGTGACAGTATAATTGTACTCATGAGTCTTAAGTAACATTGATATATGTATAATATTTAGTAATACCTGTTTCACCATTGCTCAAATTTTTTTGTAAACATTATTGGCGATCATTTTGTTAAATACATTTGATCATTAAAATTATTTTTTGTTCTTAATGATTTTATTCCAAAAAATTGGTTTTTACCACTTGATGTATGAATAAAAACAAGCATATAAATAAATTATACCTGTATTCAAAACCATCAGACGAATGTTATGTCCGATTTTCAAGAATGCTTCAAACCACATACACACATGTTTATAAACTAAATTTTATGATAAATTCTAGAATACTATAATTTCATATCAAAATTGAGTGGGCTAATATTTCTCACTCCTTCTATTTTGTAAATCGCGAATAAACACCTTGAAACCGTAATTCATTTGTCGAGCAATAAAATTCCGGCGCGCGTTTTAACATAACCATAACTTTTTTCAGTTGTTCATATGACTTCTGGATGACAAAGTAATTATACAGGGTAAGGTTTTCAAGAAAAAGTAATTAGGTAATTGTTGTAACTAGGATAGCAAATTAGTAACAAGATACACTGAACGAGCCATAAATAAAAAATTGACATTTTCGGTTATTTCGAAAAACTTGTTTCGATAAAACTGTCTCGAAACCAGAGGTCACTACCGATCGAAACGAAACGAAACGAAACTTTTTATTTTCGATCGGTTTTTAACGAACGAAAATTTTTCGAAAAAAGTTTCGATCGTTAGGAACCGAAACGAAAAAGTTTCGGTTGGAGTTTCGATAAGTTTTGATAAAAGTTTCGTTAGTGAGTTCACTGGATTAGATCGCGGCCGACATTATTAGGAAAATAATAACGAGTGCGTGAGTTAATGAGTGACGCGAGTGAGTCAAGTAAGTTTAATGGGTTGGGTGAGTCGAGTGAGTCGAATGAGTCAAGTGAGTCGAATGCGTCGATTGAGTCAAGTGAGTTGAATGAGTTGAGTGAGTCGAATGAGTCGAGTGAGCCAAGTGAGTCGAATCAGTCAAGTGAGTCGAATGAGCAAGATGAGTCAAGTGAGTCGAATGAGTCGAGTGAGTAAATTGAGTTGAATCAGCCGTGTGAGTCGAATGAGACAAGTGAGTCGAATGAGTCTAGTGAGTCGATTGAGTCGAGTGAGTTGATTGAGACAAATGAGTCAAATGAGTGAAGGGAGTCAATTGAAAAAATAATTTCGAATGAGTTATATTGATATTTGAGAAGAATTTTTAAACGAAACTTTTATCGAAAACTATTGAAACTCTTAACGAAACTTTAATTTTCGTTAGGTTCTTATCGAAACTTTTTAGTTTCGAATGCTAACGAACGAAAATTTTCAATTTCCGTTTCGAAAACTTCCGATCGAAAAAAAAATTCTATATATAAGGAGTTTTCGTTCGGTTTTGTTCGACAGTTTCGTTTCGATAGCGACCTCTGCGCTCGAAACTTTGTTTCGTTTCGTTTCGTATTAACACTCGAATTTCGGATCGAGAAAAGTAAAATGTCAAAAAACAATAACAAATAAAAAAATTAAAATCACAACAAAAATGAAGAAAAATATAATAAAAACATTCCATTACACTCGAATGATTCCACCATATTCATCATATGCTATTCAGGTCATCCAACATGCTCTCTTCACGGTGCTGCGGTAGTTCATGGGCTTCAATTCGTCATCGTCTTCTCCCAAAATCTCATTCACATCGAAGAACCCCCACAAACGTATCGTCTCGATTTAATCACGATTTACCGTCAACTTCCGCGGTTCAACATTCACAACTTTTATTCAGTAAAGTCGGTAAAAATTGTCTCCAAAACGGTTTGAATCGTCGTTTTCTGTCGCAGAAAGTCAAATTTGACGAGGATGGGAACATAATCGATTACAAGCTGAAAGAAATCAGCGTGAACGATAATCGTGTGGATAATGTGCTGAAGGCGGCCAGTGCGCTCGATAAGCAGAAGATTGAGGAAGGTTGGTCTTGGTACTTTAAATATGATTCTATTCGTCTTCCGTTATCAACAGCATATGACACATCAATAGTAACTGTAACTATAGTTTGAATTGGGTTGTGGCAGATCATTCAATCGTTAATAAGTTTATGGTAGGATGAGTGGAGTGGGCTGGAATTATGCATCTTGGGAGCTAACTAGTATGTGATTTAGAAAGCAGGCTGCAATCGCTTGGCTCTATGAGGTATCTGGTAGGAAAGAGATAATGGATATTATAACTATTGTAGTCATAAGATGCAATTGCAGCATTTGTAACATTCACTGGCTGAGTCCCACTCACCTCACTCAATTTCTCACTCACTCACTCACTCACTCACTGCACTCACTCACTCACTCACTGCACTCACTCACTCACTCACTCATTCACTCACCCACTCACTCACTCACTCACTCACTCACTCACTCACTCACTCACTCACTCACTCACTCAATTACTCACTCACCTAATTACTCACCCACTAACTCATTCACTCACTCACCTTATCAATCTGGATTAAGTTAATTCTAATGATTTCAATCTGACTCAGTAATAATTGAAATTCAGGCCTACTCTCCGGTTACATTCGGGTGAATGGTCAACGAGTGAAGAAAGCCCAAGGCGTTAATGAAGATGATCGCATTGACGTTTTGCTCCGACCGTCTCCGCAGAATGCTCAACTCACTTTATGCGATCAATATGAACTGGATGATGTGGAAGTTAATGATAATAATGACGTGGAAATTACGGTTAAGGTCAGAAAGAACATACTGTTGCCCGATTATGCTGATCAGTTTTTGATTAAGTAAAGTTAGGAAGTACATACTGTTGCCTGATTATGCTGATCAGTTTTTGATTAAGTAAAGTAAGGAAGAACATACTGTTGCCCGATTATGCTGATCAGTTTTTGATCAAGTAAACAGAACTGAATTAAAATTTGTGAAAAGCAAGGAACAATATCCTGACATCACTTTATGTGATCAATGTGAGTTTGATTATGTGGAAGTTGATGATAATAATGACGTGGAAATTACGGTTAAGGTCAGGAAGAACCTACTGTTGCCCGATTATGCTGATCAGTTTTTGATTAAGTAAACTGAATTAGAGTTTGTGAAACGCAAGGAACAATATTCTGACATCACTTTATGAGATCAATATGAATTTACGTATGTAGAGTAGAAGTTAATGATGATAATTGATAATGATGTGGAAATTACGGTTAAAGTCAGGAACAGGAAGAATATACTGTTGCCCGATTATGCTGATCAGTTTTCGATAAAGTAAGTTGACAATGACAGTTGGGGCTTTTGTTATAAGTTTTCTAATTAACGTTATCAAATATTTCGGGTTTTTATCAGTCTTTTAATTAGTTAAAGTTGGATACACCTCTGAAATAGGATACGGATACAGCTGTTGGTGACTCACCACATGTTTGTTTGTTTCAGTGAATATGAATATGAAACCTGGTCTCTTTTTACGATTATCTTATTATAAGCTCAATAACTGACATCTTACATTACATCGATTTCCTATTTCTGTATTTCTCCTTGCGGTTAATGACAGCATATGTATTATTCGATGTTCTATGTACAATGTGATTTTGCTCATAAAAATAAAATATCGCTAGACTATAATCAAATGATGTTCGTTTGTGTTTATGCCACGTTGCTGTTGGCTGTTACGCGTTATTTTCGAACGCGATTGACATTTTTTCATCCACGAATGTCAGCTATTTGTTTCAACATTATACATTTGTGTATGTAAGGGTGCTTTCATAGTCCGTTGCAACAAAGTTGAAACACGATTTGTCATAAGCGGCATCCACTGAAGCCACTATACCTTGCGTGATAAATTATGGTAGTTGCAGTTAATGATCCTTATAACAAATCATGTTTAAACTTTGTTGCAACAGACTATGAAGGCACCCTAAATAAGGTGACCGTTATCTCACTACATTGTGGTACAACACGTTTTCTATTGAGGTATGGCAACCGATAAAAAATATTGTTTTACATGTACTTCATGGATCCTGTTATCGATTGTCATTGTGGATCGGATCGGAAATCTTGTTGTATATTCTATTAAGAAGTTCTTGCTACCTATTTCTTTTTGAAAACTCTACACCTTTGTTGATGTTCAACAAACGGATTTAATACGGTGGATTGCATGTGTATATATAGTAACGGCGGAGTTATAAAACTCAGTTTTATTTATTACCAATAAATTTTGAACAAGCTATTCTAAAATTGAAACAGATTAGAAAAATCCTTTTTTATTTACTGTTTATTTCCAGATTTTAAATCATTTAGTTGTTGCATCGCCTCTTCATCGAGAATACGTTCGGTGGTCATGTAGGGTCAAGGCGATCAGCTGTCGAACAGTCGAAGGCGATAGGTGATAACAAAATGCACATTACCATACCCAGCTTCAATAAGGTGATCGATGCTGGTGGCTCTCATGAGGTTGGGCTTTTTATCATTTTTACCCATAATTATTTTTATTTTAAACTCATTTCTTTTGATTTAAAAAGGTATTTTCTTTAAGGGGCGCTGCACCACCAACTTTCTATCGAATTTTTCTGTATACTAAAAGATAATGTATAATGTGTGAAAAAGGCATTCGGAAAACACTATATCTTCCCAATTTTATTTCGTGTAAAAAAACATGAGGCAGTCAGAAAAATTTTGACCTACTGGCTGGTGGTCGTTAAAGAATATGCTCAAAACATCCGATGGAGTGACTTGGAAACTGCTGATTCCATGATATGCGTATGGCAAGCACCATTCGAGATTGGGTCCCGGCGAAGTCCTAATCCGAGTAAGACAACACAACAATGAAAATATGAATGATTTTTGTTTTGTTTTCAGGTCTACCATAACCACGTGAATGTTGTATACCACAGTGCGGTACGGTACAGCCGAGTTTACAGTCTGTACCGTGCGCTGCAACACCAATTTTCTAATGAATCTTCTTGTATACTAGAAGATACTGTATAATGTGTGAAAAAGACGTTCTTCTATATCTCAATTTTGTTTAATATTTCTCAGGTCTACCACATTCACGTGAACGGTGTATACCACAGCGCGGTACGGTACAGTCGTGTTTACAGTCTGTACCGAGCGCTGCAACACCAACTTTCTATTGAATCTTGTATACTAGAAGATACTGTATATAATGTGTGAAAAAGACGTTTGAAATTTGGAAAACTCTTTATTTTATTATATTTTTTTTACTAATTTTATTTAATATTTCTCAGGTCTACCATATCCACGTGAATGGTGTATTCTATGTCACAGCGCGGTACGGTACAGCCGAGTTTACAGTCTGTACCGTGCGCTGCAACACCAACCTTCTATTGAATCTTCTTGTATACTATAAGTATAAGATACTGTATAATGTGTGAGAAAGCCGTTTGGGATTTGGAAAACATTTTATCTTCCCACTTTTATTTCAAGTTTGTTTCAGGTCTACCATATCTACGTGAATGGTGTATATCACAGCGCGGTACGTTACAGTCGAGTCTACAGTCTGTACCGAGCGCTGCAACACCAGCTGCCTACCGCGATCATCGCTTCACTGCCGCCATTTCCGTCGAAACGACTTCTACGAAATCTCAGCCTGGAACAGATCAATGAACGCCGAATCGGACTGCAGAAATTCCTTCAGGCCGGTTGGTGCTGATGTATTTTTGTAGAATAATTTGCAGTTATAGACTAAAGTCAGCCAGAGTTTTTTTTTCAATCTGGAAATACGTTCGCGCGTAATTTGAATTCAAATCTGCCGTTGGCGCAAGTATTTTTAATGAGGAGAATAAGGTTTTGAAATCAGTTATCCAAAACAGGAAAATATGACTCATTCTTATTGATAGCAGAATAACAAAATATTAGAGAATAAATGCTCATCAATAAATGATTTGTATTGACCAAACTTTTATTCATGCAGTAAGCATGTGCTACATAAGCGTCGAACCGTGTAGGTTTACTGTACTATTCAATGGTTTCAATTTCGTTATATTTGTTTGAAAGTCGAAATGCGACAATCAAGTTTTCTAGTTCCAGTCCTGATATTTTAAATTTTTTTTTATTTAATTTTTGTGCTTCCATATTTTTTTGTATGGTTGTTTTTGTGGTCCTTCACTCAATAAGATTTGTGCAATTACTGTGGGAACAGGCGTCTGTTTCTATTTCCATCTTTTCGTGTAACTTCTCTGTAGTTGTGTTCGATTCGATAGTTATTTGTTTATTTTTCTGGATTTCTAAACCAACCAAGGTCGAAATCATGTTGTATTATTTATTTGGTTATCTTATTTTGTATGTTTTTTCAATCATTTGTCTTTCGCCGAGTTTTTGCAGACTTTCTGACTCACCGTAAAGTTTTGTAGAAAGACATTGTTAACGGAGTTTGCGGAAAGTCGAAAATTTCTGTCTCATTCAAAAATATTAAATTTTTTTAGCACCTTGCAATAAGAAAATAACGATAGGTGATAACAACTAATACTAAGACAGCTGGTCTGTAATTCGCTAAAGTACTTACCCTCAAAAAGTTTACGATCGAACCTGCAAAAAGACCATCTTTCTTCATATTTGCTGTCATGTCATCACCATATTCATCCTAATTAAAATATTTAAAATGTCCCATTACAGTCGCCCAACATTCCTCCGCCGGGCATTCGGCCACGGTACTTTCGTTCTTCATCGATGCCCAAATCGAGCATTTCGGCAGCGCCATGCCGTCGTGTTCCCTGCCCGTTCATTTGTGCTCCGGTGAAGTGGCCGGGACGGTCGAGGCACGGATCGGACAATCAACGAGTGCAGTGATCGCGGTTGGTGGCGATGAAATTAGTTATATTTTTTGGTAATTCAAAATTTTTCACAACTGATTTTTACACGATCATGCTTACCAAATGTGGTCTAGTCTGGTGAGTAGGGCGCTGGCCTCGAAAACCGGTGGTCCTCAGTTCCAAACCTCACGCGTTGCTGTGGGGTTTCTGCCATTGCCCGTCAGTTTATTCAACCTTCTGACCATTACTGAAACACCATTCTGGTATGCTTTTAGTGTGCCTCATGGCTTCAGTTAATGAAGAAGTTCACGTGAAGGAAAAAAACTGATGGCCCAATGTGTCTGAAACTCTGAAATTAGTCACACAAGTGTATTGAAAATGTCATCCAGATGAAACTCTGGCTCACGAGTGTATTTTGAACGTCTGCACATTTTCAACCGCCCTAACGCTAGAAAATTTATAAAAAATTACGGTGTATTTTTTTCTGCTCTGGTAAATTTGGACACTAGCGGACGAGAATGGGTAGGAAAAGTGTGATTTCCCCCTCTTCGGCGGTTTTAAATAGTAGAATTTGTTCCCTACGGTGTAGGTAAAATAACCTGATTACCTGAAAACTGTCAATTCCCCTTCTTTGACGAAATTCCCCTCCCTTTAGAGGATGAGCTCGTCCGCCAGTGGCCATGGACACGAATCTCTATAACAGCCGACGATTCAGTTGTACGTCAACGTTATCGAATATTCTCCCTTTGTAATTTGCAGGACATCTGTCATCAATTGGAGATTGGTGAGCAGTACTGGCAGTATTTCGCGCTGTTTATAGTCCGGGGCAAGCTCGGCTCCCGGGCTGTTTCATGTTGGTTTCATCTACATACACATTCTCACTCATTACCTGAGTAGTTCACTTCCTCATCAATCACTAACTCACTTAATCAGTCACTCACTCACTCAGTCACTCACTCACTCACTCACTCAGGGGTGGGCCGGGTTTTTTGGCGTTTTGCAGGGGGTGGGGGGGGGGTAGCCAGTGGTGGGCAGCGGGGGGGGGGGGCGGGGGGGGCGCCCCCCCCCAAAACAGGGCGGGAGGGTGCCCTTGATCGATCGACCGTAAGAGAGATTTTCAGAATTGACCCATTGACCGTAACGGTCAAAACTTGAGAGAATTTACTGTCAAAATGACCTAAAATTACACGAAATCGCTTAAAAAACGACCAAAAATTGGTCGAAAACGTTTCAGGTTTTTAATTTTTTTTCAAAAATTGGTTGAAAACGTTTCAAATTAAAAAAAATCTATCAAAAATTGGTCGAAAAAGTTTCAAGTTTTAAAATCAGTGTTCGTTGGATCGATTCGATGCACGATACGATGATTGATGTATGGTGCTGGATGATATACTCAGTACTGTATTATCAACCAACTGTGCGCGCCACTAGATACGTTTCTAATACAAATCAGTGGGCTAAATGCAAAGTTTCGATGCTGTGCACTCTTAACTTGTCAGTTTTCAGATCTTTCTGATACAAATCTGCGGGCTTCAAAATGCAAAAATTTCGGCGCTGGGCGCCACTCAGCCTGTCAATTTTCAGCTATGTTTCCAATACTAATCAACGGGCTTCAGATGCTAATAATTCGGAGCTGTGCACCACTCAGCCTGCCAGTTTTCAGATATGTTTCTAATACAAATCAGCGCACTTCAAATGTTGAAATTTCGGCGCTGCGCGCCAGTCAGCCTGGCAGTTCACAGATATGTTTCCTATACGAATCAGCGGGCTTCAAAATGCTTGAGTTTCGACGCTGTGCGCCACTCAGCCTGTCAGTTTTCAGATATGTTTCTAATACAAATCAGCACGCTTCAAATGTCAAAATTTCGACGCTACGCGCCACTCAGTTTGTCAGGTTTCAAATAAGTTTCTAATACAAATCAGCGGGCTTCAAAATGCCAAAATTCCGGCGCTGCGCGCCAGTCAACCTGTCAGTTTCCAGATATGTTTCTAATACAAATCAGCGCGCTTCAAATGCCAAAATTTCGGCGCTGCGCGCCAGTCAGCCTGTCAGTTTTCAGATATGTTTCTTATACAAATCGGCAGGCTTCAAAATGCTTAAGTTTTGACGCTTTGCGCCACTCAGCCTGTCAGTTTTCAGATACGTTTCTAATACTAATCAACGGGCTTCAAAATGCAAAAAATTCAGCGCTACGCGCCAATCAGCCTGTCAGGTTTCAGATATGTTTCTAATACAAATCAGCGGGCTTCAAAATGTCAAAATTTCGACGCCGCGCGCTTTAAGTCTGTCAATTTTCTGTTATGTTTCTTATACAAATCAGCGGCTTTCAAAACGCCGAAATTTCGGTCATTATTTCAAGCCATTACTGATGTTTTTTAGTTAAAAATTCGACTTCATTTAATGTTGACCGTCATGCCCCCCCCCCAAAATCGAAACCCGGGAGGGTGCCTGACCGTAAGACCGATTTTTGAAAAAGTGTATGACCGTAACGCCATTTTGGCCAAATTCGCTGCCCACCACTGGGGGTAGCCGACCGAAAATCCCATTTTACCCGACCTGTCCGAAAAGTGGGGGGAGGGAGTAAGGTCGGGTAGGGGGGGGGGGGGGTAGAAAAAAAATTTTCGCAAAAAACGCTTGTTTTTGCTAAAAAAACTTCTATTATAAGGTATAAACATCACATAAACCGGTTTTTTCAGGTTTTAACTAAGAAAATTGACCCAGAAAACGTGTTTCTTCGAAAAAAATTCTCACAGCCAGAAAGTTTTGAAAAATGAGCCTCAAAATCGAGGTTTTGAGGCCGATTTTCTCAAAAATTTCGAGTAGGGGGGGAGGGGGTAGGCGACCTAAATTTTTGTCTAGGGGGGAGGAGTAGGCTACCCGCCGGCCCTGAAAAGTGGGGGGGGGGGTAAACCCCCCTACCCCCCCCCCCCCCCTCCTGCGGCCCGCCTCTGATGCACTCACGCACTCACCAGTTTACTCACTCACTCACTCACTCACTCACTCACTCACTCCCTCGTTCACTCACTCACCAACTCGCTCACTCACTCACTCACTCACTCACTCACGCACTTACCAGTTTACTCACTCCCTCACTCACTCACTCACTCACTCACTCACTCACTCACTCACTCACTCACTCACTCACTCACTCACTCACTCTTTCCACTCACTCACTCACTCACTAACTAACTCACCAACTCACTCAATAACTCACTCACTCACCGACTCACTCATCAACTCACACACTCACTCACTCACTCACTCACTCACTCACCAACTCGCTCACTCACTCATTCACTCACAGACGTGAAATGGCTGCAAGACTATGAATCGCCGTGGATAGCTCTGCAACTGGCCAACGACCCGTCGAAAGGGCCGTCATATCGGGGCCGCGAGAGCGACCATTCAATGGATGACGATATAACGGGTGAACTGCCGTCTTCCTCAAATGCCCGATCCGATGATGATACGGTGTACTCCGTGGTGCTGCAGAAATGGTACTTTACTTGGACTTCTCCAATAACTGAAGCCATTAGGCACACTAATACCATATAAGAATGGTGTTTTCGTAGTGGCCAGAGAGTTTAATGAACTGACGGGCAATGGCAGAAACCCCAGAACAACGCCTCAGGGTCTGTGTCTCAAGTCAGGTTTCGAACTTTGGACCGCCGGTTTTCGAGGCCGGCGCCCTACGCACTAGACTAGACAGGCGACAAAGTACATAAGTAAGTAAAGCAAAGGCCGGGGTTTCTTGTTATCAACAATTAATTTTGTGGGCCGGTTATTCAAACTGCGTGCCGAAAACTGTTTGGCTAACAGGCAACGCTGAACCGACTATACAGGATTTTATTTGATTGAGTTGAGAGACTAAATTTGAATGCGCGCCATTAAAAGGATGCTCGGAGGGGAGGGGACTCCCCCTGTGGCCTGTATTTTCAAGAGTAGTTTTGAATCGGGTGGTAATATTTTGCGAGAAATTACCATGACGGGCTGTTAATCAGTCACTACGTCTTCTTACTTGTTGAATTTTGAAATGTATTTCAGCTGTTGGGACATTTCGGTCGAGCAGCGATTGCTGACGGATGCTGGTGCCGTCGGGGTCATGTACCCTCAAGCCGTCTGGCACATCAACTCCGGGCTCATGTCCGTTAATACCGATGTACTCCAGAGGCTGCGCGTGCTACAGCAGAAACGCTCGTTTAAATCGGTTGGCTTACTTTTGGAATTTAAAAATTTAGAAGAAGGGGTTGACGTTTTGTTCAAGTGATTCGTTGTCACTGACTTACCGGCCGTCTAGCTTGGTTGGTTGAGTGTTAGACTTTGGTTCGCCAGGTCTCATGTTCGACTCTCTCCTGATTGGTTGGGTGGTGGCGGTCAGCGTACGGGTGAAAATAAACATGATATAGCCCGGTACGCAAACACACGATTACCACTGATAATCGTGCTCGAGTTTCGAGCCAACTCTAAGGATGGAGCTGGAGTAGTATTTCGTTGTTAAAAAGTGACATTAAAGTTTTTCATATCTGTTTAATTTTGCAGTACGTCCAACTGGCACAATCGCAACCGGGTTACGGTTATCTGCATCTGGACACGTGTATCAGCGATTACCCGAATCCGAATACCCGAGTTCACCTCAAGGTCGGGCAGCGCACGATCGTTATCGTATATACCGACAGGCATACGGTTAGAAAAAATATAGAATCGTTTTTTAGAAAAAAAGAATAAAAATAATCGTGGCCAGAGGTGGGCCGGTTTTTTGGCGTTTTTTTGGAGGGGGGTAGAATCTGTAAATCTCAGATTACCCACCCAACCCCAAAAAGTGGGGGGAGGGGTAGGGGTGGGTAGAAAAAAAGTTAAACACGTTTTTTGCTTGTTTTTGCTCAAAAATTCCTATGATAAGGTATAAACGTTACATGAACCGGTTATTTCAGGTTTTAATCATGAAAAGTGACCCAGAAAACGTATTTTTAAAAGAAAAAATCTCACAGGTCAAAAATCGAGTTTTAGTCCCAAAACCGGGTTTTGAGGCTGATTTTTACATTTGAGGTACATGAATTAATGTCAATAGCACAAATACCTTGACCAAGCTGGTGTTTGCTTCAAAAAATTTTTTCCAAAAAATGGCGCGCATTCAAATTCAGTTTCCTAACCTTTATAAAAATTTGAATTTTCATTTGAATTTTTTTCAGGCCGAACGCGTTCAGTCGGTGTTCCGAGCGACGAGAATCCGTGTGTGGCGGATTGTCTCAAAAGCGGATGATGGCGGAATGCAGTTTCAGTTTGAGTATCTGCTGGCGCGCGATCACTTTGAGTGGATCACGTTGAATGTGAGTGAGTGAGTGAGTGAGTGAGTGAGTGAGTGAGTGAGTGAGTGAGTGAGTGAGTGAGTGAGTGAGTGAGTGAGTGAGTGAGTGAGTGAGTGCAGTGAGTGCAGTGAGTGAGTGAGTGAGTGAGTGAGTGAGTGAGTGAGTGAGTGAGTGAGTGAGTGAGTGAGTGAGTGAGTGAGTGAGTGAGTGAGTGAGTGAGTGAGTGAGTGAGTGCAGTGAGTGAGTGAGTGAGTGAGTGCAGTGAGTGAGTGCAGTGAGTGAGTGAGTGAGTGAGTGAGTGAGTGAGTGAGTGAGTGAGTGAGTGAGTGAGTGAGTGAGTGAGTGAGTGAGTGAGTGAGTGAGTGAGTGAGTGAGCGAGCGAGTGAGTGAGTGAGTGAGTGAGTGAGCGAGTGAGTGAGTGAGTGAGTGAGTGATTGAGTGATTGAGAAAGTGAGTGAATGAGTGAGTGAGTGAGAGTGAGTGAGTGAGTGAGTGAGTGAGTGAGTGAGTGAGTGAGTGAGTGAGTGAGTGAGTGAGTGAATGAATGAATGAATGAGTGAGTGAGTGAGTGAGTGAGTGAGTGAGTCAGTGAATTATTCTTTACATAACTGCATAATATTTCAGACTGAACAATCGGCCCTTCTGTCGCAGTGTCTTCAGTCGATGGGGGCGGAGATAATGAGTGATCAAGCAGACTCCGCCTCCAAATCGGTGCTGCCCAATAATCTTACGTCGGGCTCCGCCTCAAGTTACGCCTACAACCATAATAATATCAATGTTGGTTGGAATGCTGGCTTTATAATATTAGGGTTGTTGTTTTTGTTGTTACGGTTGTTGTTGTTGTTGTTGTTGTTGTTGTTGTTGTTGTTGTTGTTGTTGTTGTTGTTGTTGCTGTTTTTGTTGTTGTAGCCATTTTGCAAAGAATTCTGTATGAATTTCGGTGAGAAAAGCTCGTGTGTAATTGTTTTTATGTGTAATTGGGTGTATTTATATTACTTTTATATGACTGTTATTATGGCGGTTTCAAAAAAAATCATTTCAGACATCGCCCACGCATCGCGCCTCCGCCAATTCTTCCCACCACAACGACAACATTTCCTCAACAACAACATCACCATCATCATCATCAACAACAACAACATCGGTCATAACCAACGGTCATTCCACCACTGGCCCAACAACCAATGGATTATCATCTGCAACCACTAATGGATTCAATCACAATCCGATTGTTGCGAAAAACTCTTCTATAACGGCGTCTACTTCCACAACCACAACCGGTGGTTACGAGTCGTTTTCGGAGGTATTTGCGCGGAAAACGTCCAGAAAATCACCCGCTGTAACGAGCAATGCGGGCGCTTTTGATGGAATTACTGATGATGATTTGTAGTGTCGGTGTTAATTACACTCGAAATTTTACTTGGTATTAATTTTTTTATAGAATTCGGTAACTCAAAGGCTGGCTGAATTTGAATGCGCGCCTTTTTAATGGTGACTTATGTTTTCCCGCAGACCTAGAAGATGAAAACTGGCGGACGAGAAGGGGGGGGGGGGGGGAAGTGGAATTCCTCCTCTTCAAAAAGTAGAGTTTGTTACCTTAGGTTTAGGACAGGTAAAAGGGTCTATTTTCTGCCGATACCCCCTTCTTTGGGAAGATTCCCCTTCTTTTGGGAGTTTGGCTCGTCCGCCAGTGAAAAGATCCACCTACATATCTGGTCGACTATTTCAGTGATGCATGAAAAAATCGTAATCAGGGTGAAAACTGGTGGGCTTTTAAGCTCAGCAACCTAGACAATGAGGACGTTCTAAGTTTCGCATTATTACTGAATATTCACCTTTTCTATTCTAGTATTCTATATGGGGTCGCTTGATTAGGCCGAAATTGACTAGGCCGAAATTGACTTGGCCGAAAATGACTAGGCCGAATTTGACTATGCCGAATTTGACTATGCCGAAAATGATTAGGCCGAATGGGGATTAGGCCGAATTTGATTATGCCAAAAATGATTATGCCGAATTTGACTATGCCGAATAGAGATTAAGCCGAATGTGATTAAGCCGAAACCATAAGTTTTAGCAATAAATTAGTTCAGTGATGATATCAAAATTATTGTTTTAATACCTACACATGTTACCTGCTTTGGGGGATTTCATTTTTTATCACCCTCTTCCCCCTCCCCCCCTCCCCCCATCTCATCCGCTGCTGTAGGGTGTGCACGCAGTATGGACGCGTTCAGCTGGCTGACTTAGGGGATTTTTCTCCTTTCCCCCTTCTCATCCGCTACTGTCGGCTCTGCCTATGACCTTGCGTACTTGGGTAGTGCAGTTGTTCACTGGGTCGGTATTATGGAATTACATAAGCCGTTCAACGTGCGCATGATAGCTCTTTGAGTGGTACATGATCAATTAATGATGTAAAAGATACGGAACAGAATGGATGGAACACTTTCTTATGTAATCCGTTGACAGCCACCCAGATAGGAACGTGAAAAACAACTGTTATGTTATATGTAACTTATAATTGGGTTGTGGTTAATGCACTGGTTTGCTACTATCACTAGCGGATGAGGGAAGAACGAAAAAGTGGAATTCCCCCCTCTTTGGCAACTTAAAAAAGTAGAGTTTGTTCCCTAAGGTGTAGGTAAAATGGCCTGAAAACTCCGAATTCCCCCTCTTTGACGAAATTCCCCTCCCTTTGGAGTTTTCACTCGACGGCCACTGGCTACTATCATGTGTTGTGTTAATAGAATACCTATTGCGCCCAAAAAAAACGCATGGTCATAGACAGAGCCGACAGTAGCGGATGAGAAGGGGAAAGGAGAAAAATCCCCTAAGTCAGCCAGCTGAACGCGTCCATACTGCGTGGACACCCTACAGCAGCGGATGAGATGGGGGGAGGGGGGGGGGGAGAGGGTGATAAAAAATGGAATCCCCCAAAGCAGGTAACATGTGTAGGTATTAAAACAATAGTTTTGATATCATCACTGAACTAATTCATTGTTAAAACTTATGGTTTCGGCATAATCAAATTCGGCTTAATCTCTATTCGGCATAGTCAAATTCGGCATAATCATTTTCGGCATAATCAAATTCGGCCTAATCCCCATTCGGCCTAATCATTTTCGGCATTGTCAAATTCGGCATAGTCAAATTCGGCCTAGTCATTTTCGGCCAAGTCAAATTCGGCCAAGTCAATTTCGGCCTAATCAACGGTACCCTTCTATATATATTTCATTTTTGCCATTCTGAAGTATTGGGCATCATTGTTTAGCATTACACAAGTCAAGTCATTACAATATGTGGTATTTTTGCTAGTTTTCGATATTCCCATTTATGATATTTATTTGGTATTTTTATAGATTCAAATTTCGGTTCGCTGTCGTGTTGGTTTACACGTTTTACAAAAAAATTTGAGAAAGGGTTATTTGATTATTTTTTTTCACATCTCACTTTCAGTGAGAGTATTTACTCACAATAGCAAGTGCTACTGAAGTACTCGGTTACTGCTCTAATCAATTCCTGTGAGTCGTTTGAGTTTTTTCTAGCCATTTCATTTGATAGGCAGCCGAAATTTGAATGCATTCGTATCGTTTACCAAATGGCGCATATTTAAAGTTAGTCACATAATCAATCTAGAATGGTATAATAGTACAATTTCAAGACATATTGCCCCAAATTCCGTGAATTACGAACGATGTCAAGACGAGAATTGTTTATCAATCACATTTTTTTGTTTAAACATTCATAAAAATTTCTTAATCCATGAATTCTGCGAAGTCACTGTTTCCTTTCATAAATAGCTTTGTCAAAGTTTCTCGTTACTTTGGTTATACCTTTTTATTGGTATAGCTGCTGGGACTCAAAATGCCATTTCTAGTCTAGTGCGTAGGGCGCCGGCCTCGTAAACCGGCGGTGCTAAGTTCGAAACCTGACTTGAGACACAGATCCTGACGCCTGACGCGTTGTTCTAGGGTTTCTGCCATTGCCCGTCAGTTTATTCAACTCTCTGGCCACTACGAAAACACCATTCTGTTAAGGTATTAGTGTGCCTTATGGCTTCAATTAATGAAGAAGTCCAAGCAAAATTATAAAAATAAAGGAAGAGGTTCTTCGTGTTTGAGGAGAGTTTTACTGAAAAAACATTTGTAACAAGAAACTATGATTGAGCTATAATTACAGGTGCCTACCTATCTATATGTACCTACGAGCTTTGGGTAATCACCCAGTTTCCATTCAGTTATAACTATTTTGATGATAAGCTTTATTTGAATAATCCGCCTCATTGTGGAAAATTACGTAGAATTTCTCAAAATTGTTGCCCCTTCCCCACCCCACCTCTTGTGATCATCATTATTACTTATGCATTACTTACCCGAAATCGTATTGCCCAATATCATGTTTCGTTTAACAATTTTTTATGTAAAAAAATGAAACAAATTCACTCAACAAGCGACATCAAAAAAGACTTCAAATTTTGAAGAATAAGAAAAACTTATTTTTATGCTGTGTTGTGTGAATTTTTCATTTAGTTATGTATGAGAGAGAATTTTTCTTTTCTCCACGGAAACTTTGGCGTGTTTATTACAGATAATAATACTGTAATGCTAGGATTGACACTGAACACGCAGCAATGTTTCAACTCATTAATTAAGATAAAATGATTATTATTTATTGATTGTCACCCTGAAAACA
Source organism: Daptonema setosum (assembly GCA_964036265.1). Lineage (NCBI taxonomy): Eukaryota > Metazoa > Nematoda > Chromadorea > Monhysterida > Xyalidae > Daptonema > Daptonema setosum. The sequence goes on along the minus strand of OZ038447.1, from coordinate 23,655,757 downwards.
TCCCATATTTCAACTATTTGCCACCTCAATAATCATGTGATGCTTGTTATATACTCAACGAATTATTCGGCTTACGTTTCACACGGAGTGTATCAAGAAGTACGTTTATTTTTGCAATGAAGCCTACCTAGTCACGCAAATTTGGATGAAAAAATTACGGCTGTACGAAAGAAAAATATATTCCAGTCAGTCATTCATTTAGTCAGTTAGTAAGTCGGTCAGGCACTGACATTCACTCAGTATGTCACAGTCAGTCAGTTAGTCTGAGTTGGTCACAGTTAGTCTGTCATAGCCAGTCAGTTGGGTCACTCAGTCTGTCTGTCACAGTCAGTCTGTCAGTTGGTCAGTCAGTCTGTCACGGTCAGTCAGTCACTTGTTTTTATATACTCCATTAACCGATAATATATTTCGGTGACAGACAGCCGAGTTCATTAAAAATAATAATTACACAGTAGTTATGATTAATAAAACTTAATATGGAATCCTTTTAAATAATATGTTTTTTTTCAACCAATTTATCTGTGAGCTCAGTTCAGTTGTAACAGAGGGAAAAATCAGTAAAACAATGAAACATAACAGATAAGTGTGTCAAATGTACAAGTTACGCGGAAGGGCATTTATTATAAATACCGAATGGACTGAATTGCTTTCGAATTATCAAAGGCAACTCGAAAACCATTACGGCAATACATCTTTATTGTGGATTGGGATAAATATGATCTGGTGAATTTTGGTCAGAATTTAGGGTGACTTTATAGTCGAACTGCAACTTTCCCGGAAATCACCGTAATGATCCGAAACGTCTCGTTTCGAAATTTTTCTGTTTCTCAGTTTCGAAACATCCCAAAACGTCATGGTGAACTCCGAAAAAACTGGATTTTGAAGCCATGTTAACTTCAAGTTAAAAACTTTTTATACCATGTAAAAAGTACCTTAATCGACCAACATTCAATAGAAATGTCACTGAAACTGTGAGAAAAACTCGTCGACCAACTTTCCGATCATTAGAAAATTCGGCAGCGAATTTTTCCCGCAAAATCAGTCAACATTATCGACAATCACTTTTTCGGTTTCTGCGTCAGTGGTTGGCCCTTTTCTTTTCCCCGCAGCTTGATGCCGAGGGTGCGTTCGATTTTGCCAAGCACCTGAATATTTTGGAAAATGTTTTGAATATTTTGAATGAATATGTTGCATATTTTGAATGAATATGTTGAATATTTTGAATGAGTATGTTGAATATTTTGAATGAATATGTTGAATATTTTGAATGAATATGTTGAATATTTTGATTATTTTGAATGAGTATTTTGAATATATTGAATGAATATTTTGATTATTTCAAATGTTTTGAATATTTTGGAAAATGTTCTGATGCAGTAAACTATATAAAAACAAGATGATAATATTTATTCTGAAGCGCAACATGAATTATTCGAGAAAGAAAACAACCGCTGTTCTTCGTTGTTCTTACAGCTAGGTCTGGAAAATTGATCGATCTGATTTTTCCGATTGATTAAGAATTTTCAACAATTCCGATTAATGTAAGACATTACCCGGTAAAGTACTGTGCTAAGTTGGTGAGTCAATAGAAAAATAATTATACCTGATTATTAGGGATGGCCTTGCCGGATTCGTACTCGTTGATGACCTGTGGTTTTTCGTTGATTTTCTGAATAAATATCAGGGAATTAGTCGTAAATAATATTTTTTTGTTACTGACCAAGTTATTTCACTGGATCAGGAAATAATTATTTGAAATCGTAGATATGGTGAGTTCTGCTGCATATCCTTTTTTCAACATAATTTGGGGAATGTACCCTCTTCAATTAACAATCAATTGTCAAGTGTAACCCAATTAAAAAAGTTCAAACAGTGGTTCCTCTATCTGTACAATAAACGGGCATTTTACCATTTAACTCTCTCTCTTCCGACCTGCTCACTAGATCACCAACTCTTTCCACCTACTCACCAAACTCACTAATTTTTTCAACCTGCTCCCTATATCAATCACTCTTTCCATCTGCTCACTAGATCAGTCACTCTTTTCATCTGCTCATCACTCATTTTCAAAATGCTCACTATTTCTCTCACTAACTTACTACCCCTATCACAACCAACAGTGGCCAGGTCTTTTTGTGTCATCTCCTTGGCATTTCTTCCCTGCATGATCAACCGTCCCACATCCAGTCCAACATGGTCGTGGTGCAGTTCTTCTGTTTCTCTGAAAAAAGATTATTAATGAGTTTTTCAAAATCTATTTATGTTTCTTTTTTGTTAATTCAGTAATTTGTGAAACCAATTATATGAGAGTCAACAAATAAAATCTGAAACATTTGGTTCCGATTGTAATGATACGCAGCTAGCGAGTAGTTAAAGTTTTATGTTTTGTCGAGAAAAAAACGTGAACTTTTTCAAAAATTCAAGTTTATCCGTTATGCCATAATAGCAAAGTTGTATACCGAATCACAAATAGTGAAATAACGGAAACTTCATTGCGTCTACTTCTGCATCTCAGGTAGATTGCGTCAGCTAATCAACTTGAAGGTAAGTTTCATTAATCTTAACATTAATCGAAAATGTAAAATAAAAAAAATCAATCTATTAACCGATCCAATTTAGCGGCGCTTTTGGTCATGGCGTGTTGTTTGTTGCCACCGGCGTCAAACTTTTTTGACGTTTCCACAATGGCACCCGTTCGTAGAGCAGCGTTGAGATCCTGAACATTATTAAATGATGATTTAAATGGAAAACAATGAACATTACTAACTGAAAAACGGAAATGAATGAATCGATTGAATTTAAAAATGTTAAATATTATTAACATGAACACGATAAAAAGCCTTAAATCGACTATAGTCGAATTGAATGCAATAAAACAGTCTGAAATTCAACCGAAACAGAGACTTTCATTTAATTTACAGTTTTGTTGACTCAATCACTGAGAGATAGTGAGTGGGTGAATGAGTTAGTGAGTGGGAGAGTGAGCGAGTTAATGAATAAATGACTTAATGAGTGAGTAGGTGAGTCAGTGAGTGAGTTAGTGAGCGAGTGAATGAGTGAGAAAGTGACTGAGTGGGCGAGTGATTGAGGTAAGCAAGTGAATGTGTAACTAACTCAGTGAGTTAGCGAGTGAGTCGGTGAGCGAGTGAGTGGCTGAATGGGTTAGTGAGTGACTGATTGAGGGGGTGACCGATTGAGTGAGTAATTGTGCGAGCGAGAGAGTCTAAGAGGGGATTATTGACAGCTTTGAAGCCATTTTACACCTTTTAGGGAGTAAATCTTACTTTTTGAATAAGCCAAAAAGAATGTCTTTCGTTCTCGTTCGCTAGTGTGACCCAAAAAAACAATAACATGAGACACAGCGCATTCAAGAACATTGTGGATGATCAGTGATTGTCATTGTAATTAAATCGGATGACTGTTATTTCACTATTGTGACTTGATATCCTACTTTGCTATTATGGCACAACAACTGAGAAAATTTAATTTGATTTGACAATATCGGCTACCAGGCCACTATCACCGTTGTTAAAGACAAAAATAATAGATACTTCAGGCTCACACCAACCGACTGCTTTTTAATAGTTGTCACTTTGTTGGCACCACGCTTGGTCAGGACGGTCACATCGTCCCATCCCATATTCGACTGGGGAACTCCCATTTTTGACATGTTTGAAAGGCTATGGAGTTTGTTGCGGTGAGCGGGCAAGAAATAAGTATATCTGGAATAGCAAAATATGAATACGGGTTATTATTATAAAATGACCGTGAAAAAATGACTAAAGTCACCATCTTATTATTGATGTTTCGGGTCCAGATTATTTCCGAATATCAGTAGGATGAAGAAATAGGAATACAATAAAAACATAATATAAACCACTATAAAAGTTCTCAGCCGTAAAACGCAGAACAGGAAAGTTGAATTAACAACAACATTTTCTTCAACTGTGGGAATCAAATCTCAACCATATATGAACTGCTGCTTCTATTTATAATATTTAGAATGTCGGAAAATTTCTTCAGTACACAAAATTCTGGCGCAATCGAATGCAAAAGTCGCCAACGTGTGACGGAAAAAATGGCATTATGAAACATAGAACCCAATATACAACAAAGCTATTTTGGATTCCGATACATTTTATTGTGGATTTGCAAAAGCACCATTTGATATTTTTTATTTATCGTTTTTATCATTTCATCCAGTAGGCCTTATGATCGTTCGCTCCCCACCTCACTTTCTCCCTCATTTTTTCATTCACTAACTCACTCTCCAACTCACTCACTCACTCACTCACTCACTCACTCACGCACTCACTCACTCACTCACTCACTCACTCACTCACTCACTCACTCACTCACTCACTCACTCACTCACTCACTCACTCACTCACTCACTCACTCACTCACTAATTCACTCACTCACTCACTAATTCACTCACTCACTCACTCACTCACTCACTCACTCACTCACTCACTCACTCACTCACTCAATCACTCACTCACTCACTCACTCACTCACTCACTCACTCACTCACTCACTCACTCACTCACTCACTCACTCACTCACTCACTCACTCACTCACTCACTCACTCACTCACTCACTCACTCACTCACTCACTCACTCACTCACTCACTCACTCACTCACTCACTCACTCACTCACTCACTCACTCACTCACTCACTTTTGATGGTTTCGAGCGCGCTGATATTCACTTTACTCTGTTATCGCCACTTGCGGACGAGAGGGGGAGGGAAAATTAGAATTCCCACTCTTTGGCGATATTGAAAAGTGCATTTTGTTCCCTAATGTGTAGGTAAAATTACCTCAAAACTGTACATTCTCCCCTCTTTGACGAAATTCCCCTGCCTTTGGGGAGTTTTCTCGTCCGCCAGTGGTTTTCGCCAGAGCTTAATCTAAATTGAACATCCAGTGGATCGTTTTGGCGTTTCGATAATCTAATCGATATCAGATAACCTAATCTCAGTATTCACTGGCGGACGAGCAAACTTCCCAAGAGAAGGGAATTTCGTCAAAGAGGGGGAATCGGTAGTTTTCAGATCATTTTACCTAACCTATACGTTAAGGAACAAACTCAACTTTTTGATACCGCCAAAGAGGGGGGGAAGTCCACTTTCCCTCCCCTTCTCGTCCGCTAATCTCAGTATTATATAACTGATTTCAACTGGATAAGTATAGCGGGACGAGTGATAGATAAAAAAGAATACTTACTTTGATATCAAAATGATTTCAAGTTTTTACATCAACTCGAAGGTTAATTAGGTGAATAATTGAACTGACGGATTGACTACCCTGATTGACTGGCTAACTGACCGACTTGGCAGATTTTTTCAAAGAAGGGGGATTTGGCTGAAAATGGATTATTTTACCCTTACCTTAGGGAACAAACTACTTTTTGGAACTGCCAAAGAGGGAGGAATTTCCCTTTTCCGTTCTTCCCTCGTCCGCCAGTGAGTAGTACATGATTACTTTACATGACTGATTATTTTTGGCTGATCACTTTTTGGTTCACTGACTGACTGAGTGATTGACTGACTGACTGGCTGACTGAATAATTGACTGAATGACAGACTGAAATTGGAAATTTATTACAATATAAAATTTATAGGGTTTTGTTCGTAGTTGATGTGAGTAAGTCTGTAGTTATCACACCGCTCGATCTGAGTATATGTAATTTTAGTTATGGAAAAATTAGGTTACACTTCCCGGAGATAATAGAGTAACCGATTTTGTGATTTGATAGCATCGAACCGTTTTTTTCTGATTGAAACGATCCATAACTACTGTATTTGAAATGTTGGTGTGGAGTGACTAACTGACTGACTGACTGACTGACTGACTGACTGACTGACTGACTGACTGACTGACTGACTGACTTAATGACTGACTGACTGACTGACTGACTGACTGACTGACTGACTGACTGACTGACTGACTGACTGACTGATTGACTGACTGACTGACTGATCAACTGACTGACTGACTGACTGACTGACTGACTGACTGACTAACTGACTGAAAGTTTCGATTGCATTTCAGTTAGCCCGACCGTACACCAACAATTTCTATCGTATATTATTCAATAGGTATGTAATAAACTGAATATTTCTCCATATTTGTTTCTCCTCCGAAAGAAAACTCCAATGTGTTCGACTCAATTGAACCGGTTTCAAAAAGGGGTACGTGGTATGGGGGGGACTTCGCTGTGCCCCCCCCCCCCCATCTGCTGGGTTGAAATACGGAAAGGAAAACTTAATTATTTTTCTCGAGAAAAACCAAAAAAATCTGTTTTTCAGCATTTTTCCCCAGAATGATCAAAGAGTAGAAAAATATAGTTGGCAAGTTTCACCATGTTTTTTCTCGACCATGTCTTCCTCCGCCACTGTTGCGCTTGTTTTCCAGCAAGAAAAACATGACCCAAGAAATACATGACCAATTCTGACAACCAGACTTCAGTTCAATGGCGGAGTAAATTAGTGTGGAAGTGGTATAACTTGTTTAAACGTCCCCCTGTATTTTATAAATAACTCACATATTTGTGGTTCAGACTAGATTCACCTCAACTATGCTGATTCCCCATCTTTGGGGAAATTTCCCTCTCTTTGGAATTTCTGCTCATCCGCCAGTAAGTCGCTTACTAAGTGTAAATATGTAAATGTGAAGTCATGTCTATTCAAGTGACATAAATGTATGTATGTATTGATGAGCGTTTCTTGCTACATATTTATGATTAATGGATTAAACTAAGAAATGTTTGTTTCACATTCATTCTATTTCGGACGACATATGTCACGTAGTACATGTAGCTTTCTCAACATGAAACTACTGTATGTCATTTTCCCCTTTGTCAGTAAGTAAGTAAATCAGTCAGTCAGCCAGTCAGTCATTCGTCACTCAGTCAGTCAATCAGTCAATCAGTCAATCATTCAATCAATCAATCAGTCAGTCAGTCAGTCTGTCAGTCAGTCAATCAGTCAGTCAATCAATCAGTCAGTCTCTAATGCGTCATTAACCCTATTAATGCGTTCCGTTCCACTTTTCATATGCTCATACGGAATCGTTAAATCTAAACCGAAAGTTTTCATCTCCGTCAGTCAGTCAGTCAGTCAGTCAGTCAGTCAGTCAGTCAGTCAGTCAGTCAGTCAGTCAGTCAGTCAGTCAGTCAATCAAAAACTTTGTTAATTTGAATTGATTATCAACTCCTTTGGTTAGCTCCTTACCGTAATGTTTCACCAGTCATCGGGTAAAAGAAAAGTTTTAAAAGTCTAACATAATTCGCTGTTGCATGAATACTGCTTGTTTAATTCCACATACATGCAAAATATGAAAGTTACAATAGTCTTACACCAGCAAGTTTTCCGAACGCATCAACTCAATGATCGTGTTAGCCAAATTATCTCGATTACTGTTTCGATCCATATGTAGAACGACAACGAATAGTTCGAATAATTTGAAAAAAAACTACCCAAAGTAAGGAAAATCTCACGATTGGAAACAAATGTTGGATAATCTTTATCATAATTCACTAACTTTTAATTCGTAACTCTTGAAAAAAAAAATTGAAAAAAATCCAGGGTTTCTTGTTGCTCAAAAAAGTTTTTGGCGCGCACTTTGAAGTCAAAACTAACAAAATTATTATTTTTTTCTGATTATTTATTTATTATTTATCTTGATAACAAGATACCTTGACCAAACTATATAATTAATTACCGCTCTGTAATAATTTGCTGGTTGCATGTAAAGAACGTTCGTGACACCATGTTTACCAGTTTTTTTACATTATTGCCCGTAATGTTGAATTACACGGTTTTTCGGTGTCAGTTTTGGGTTAACATGAAGAGAAATCGTTTGAATAAAAACCTATTTGCAAGATAAAATTTTGGTTTTACAGTTAAACATCATTGAATTATTATTATGCTTTGTGTTAACTGATACATAGACAGAACAGACTGTTTTTTTGTGCACAACTTTCGTAGATTTATGTTTATGTTTGCGCGTGATGTTCAATTTCACAGTTATTTATTTCAGCTGAACGGGAAGAAAACTACAGTGAATAAAAACAAATGAATATTAGAGTACTTGTTTATTGGAGTCTATTGAAACAATATTATGGTTTGTGTTAACTAGACAAACCAGCCTGATTTGTAATAAGCTGCTTATTGTAGTTTGTTCGGATTCCAATTTCCAAATAATAAAATAACTTATAGAAATTTACTGTGTTATCTCTACTCTCTCTGCTGTTGACACAAAATTGTTTGTGTTGACTAACGAACAGTCGGTGCGAAAGTTTTTAGGTTCATGAAATTGAACATGGAAACAGGTTGGTTTAAGAGAAAAATCTTTATGGCCATCAAGTTATGTACTGTATATTATCTATCACACACAGCGAAACAAGAATTTTATTATAAAACGATTTCTAACTATGTCTTTTTTTAGTAAAATTACACCTGTTAACAATTTTTTTAGATTAAAAGTGAGTTAGTGAGTTTGTGACTTTGTGAGTTCATGAGCTCTTGACCGTGAGTGAGTTCGTGAGTCAGTTAGTGAATGAAAGAGTGAGTGAGTGAGTTCGGGAGCGAGTTAGTGAATGAGCGAACTGTTAGTGTGACGATCGTTAGTGAGTTCGTGAGTGAGTTCGTGAGTTCGTGAGTGAGTGAGTGAGTGAGTGAGTGAGTGAGTGAGTGAGTGAGTGAGTGAGTGAGTGAATACTATACAGATCACTCATCCAACTCTCGTCACAACATCTCGACCATCAACTGCTGTTCAGCGCTTTCGAAATGGCTTCAGAGGCAGTACATCGGCTTGTAATGAGGTCAGTCCGTGAGTCAGTCAATGAGTCAGTAAGTGAGTCAGTCAGTCAGTGAGTCGGTCGGTAAGGGAAACCATTAGGTGAACAGCTGCTCATAAGGACTGTGATTCACATTGCCTAGTGAGTGAGTGAGTCATTAATTCATTCAGTTCTTCAGTAATCAAGTCCTCGAGTGAGTGAGTAAGTGAGTGAGTCACTGAGTCAATGAGTCAATGAGTCAGTGAGTCAGTCAGTCCTTTCAGGGCCCCGAGCTAGTGAAGTCACCATCAGTCGATTACTTCATCAAAACCGAGGACACGTGTCGTGTGCCGAGGTAGTGAACCATCCAAATTCATGTAGACCATTTCCCCGTATTTGGTGTTCCGAATCCGTAGAAGTTTTTCCAACAACCGTTTTTGAGTTTTGCTCACAACAAAAAATTCGACTGTTTGTGTTGAATGTGTATCGTTCTGACGAAATTCCCCAGCTTTTTTACGAGTATAAAAATTCTGATCACCAGAATCGTAAAACATCTCGTTATAACACGTTTGACAAAAAAATCAGTATTGCGTTATGTGAATATGTAAATTTTAATGATCTCATTTCGTTGATTATTTGGTTCTTTGATTAACTGATTCATTGATTATTTGATTCGTTGTTTTTTGTATTCAAACAGTGTGATCTTACTCGAATTATATGCGATAAATTTTAACGTGAACTGTCGTTGTGCTCCCTCGGTTCAAAGCAAAAAGTTTATTAGCAGCTGGACGTACAAACACCTATCAATAAATACCTCCTGTTCACAGTAGCATGACGTACAAACACCTATCAATACCTTCCGTTCACAGTAGCATGACGTACAAACACCTGTCAATACCTCCCGTTCACAGTAGCATGACGTACAAACACCTGTCAATACCTTCCGTTCACAGTAGCATGACGTACAAACACCTGTCAATACCTCCCGTTCACAGTAGCATGACGTACAAACACCTGTCAATACACCCGTTCACAGTAGCATGACGTACGAGCACCTGCCAATACTTCCCGTTCACAGTAGCATGACGTACAAACACCTATCAATACCTTCCGTTCACAGTAGCATGACGTACAAACACCTGTCAATACCTCCCGTTCACAGTAGCATGACGTACAAACACCTGTCAATACCTTCCGTTCACAGTAGCATGACGTACAAACACCTGTCAATACCTCCCGTTCACAGTAGCATGACGTACAAACACCTGTCAATACACCCGTTCACAGTAGCATGACGTACGAGCACCTGCCAATACTTCCCGTTCACAGTAGCATGACGTACAAACACCTGTCAATTCACCCGTTCACAGAAGCATGACGTACGAGCACCTGCCAATACTTCCCGTTCACAGTAGCATGACGTACAAACACCTGTCAATACACCCGTTCACAGTAGCATGACGTACGAACACCTGTCAATACCTCCCGTTCACAGTAGCATGACGCACAAACACCTGTCAATATCTCCCGTTCACAGTAGCATGACGTACAAGCACCTGTCAATACTTCCCGTTCACAGTAGCATGACGTACAAACACCTGTCAATACCTCCCGTTCACAGTAGCTCGACGTACTTACATACAAACACCTGTCAATACCTCCCGTTCACAGAAGCATGAGGTACAAACACCTATCAATATTTCCCGTTCACAGTAGCATGACGTACAAACACCTATCAATATTTCCCGTTCACAGTAGCATGACGTACAAACACCTATCAATATTTCCCGTTCACAGTAGCATGGCGTACAAACACCTATCAATATTTCCCGTTCACAGTATCATGACGTACAAACACCTATCAATATTTCCCGTTCACAGTAGCATGACGTACAAACACCTATCAATATTTCCCGTTCACAGTAGCATGAAATACTAATGACAACCTGAAATATTCTGAGTTAAAATAACAATTGGCAAAGTAATCGCACAAAATTTCCGTGCTAATGGAACGCTCAACTTTTTGAATCCGTTTAGCTTCATTAATGGACTCACCTGATTAATGCTGTGCAGGTGTGACTTCATCCCAGACAGCAAAATAACAGGTAATGGACTGAAAGCACTCTATTATTACGATTTACCACTGCAAATACACCAGCTAATGCAATCTGAGCCACTTAAGGTGTTAAGTTCAAACAAAAATCTATAGAATGATGCCATTAATGGTTGATTGATATTCAGACAATAACTTTGTTTTCCAGGCCACATCGTCCGACTGTCTGGAACGATGGTTTATAAGCGATCAACAGAATGGACAGGGCATGCTCACTTACCTGACCAACCCAATCGTGCCAATATAAAACGTTAGAGAGCGGAAAATCATTTTTAGCGGGTGCAAGTTTTGCTTGTCATATAAATGTTATGAGAAACAGAAAATATTTCTTGAAAATTTGATTTGAATTTAAGAGCCCCAGTTAGTAAGAATCGACATGTCCGGGAAGAGAATATTTTTTTTCGTTCGACCATCTCCGTTCCCGGTGAAAATGAGTTCCTATAGTCAATCGATATCACTGATCACAAGAATCGTAGTATTTTTTGAAAATAAAATCATCTTTTGAACCTCATGAAAATTTCAAACAACAGTTTCCGATCCGTTTTCAAACAACGCGCGCGTCAACCAACGGCTACTGAAAACACCACCCCGAGAAAATTGAAACATCATACAAGAAAACTATTATTAACGGAATTTAGGCGAAAAGTATAAATATTATGTCTTCAAGACACAGTTTGAACAGGAAAAAATCACTTTTATGCTGTTTTTGCAAAACTCTCCACCACGGGAAATCATTTTTTGTTTTGTTTTTCCGCTCCCTGCCGAACTACTGGTTGATGCGCGCGATGTTTGAAAACGGATCCGGAAACCGTTTAAATGGACGTTGGGCACAGATTCCTTTTATCCAGATGTTCATAAGAACCGTGCGAACACAACTCACGCTTGCTCTTTTTGCAAATAACAATCCATAACTTTTTCTGTCAATTTGAATGTGAAAAACTACAAGAGGCTATAAAGCAAGTTCAATTGAGAACATTCAACCCGATGTATAAAAAGTTGCGAACCAATAAATTTCGTTGAAAATTTCCCAGAATATTCGTAAGACTCGAAAAAATTCTTATCGGGCAATAAACAAAAAAAGTCGGCACTCCACAAGGGTTAGTAGAGAATCCACGCGAATTGACATTTTCATGACGTGCTCGGAGCCTTAACTTTAATTTTTTTAAGAAAAAACCATTACGATTTTTGTGATCAGTGATATTGATTTACTACGTAAACTCATTTTCACCAGGAACGGAGATGGTTGATCGAAAATTTTCTATTTTCCCGGACCTGTCGATTCTTACTTATGAAATGCATTTTCATCTATATAGAATCGTTAACAGATTTAAGTCAACGCGAGTAAATTTCTCGTAGTATTCTGTTGAACATTTTGAGAGAAAATTCCACGAAAGTATAGCTCGGTAGTTTGAAAAGTTGCAAGTCCACTGCCTGGTTTTAGTTCATCAGCTTCATTTTTTTGGTTTTCTGCCGCACAAATAACAGTATTTTTACTGTATACACCCAACTACTTTTGCGGTATTTTTTCACTTATCCAATGCCAGAAAAAATGAAAAAAACTGAACATGATCAGAAAAGATGTAGAGCAACGGTAAAAACTATTACCAGGATAGTTTTTGGCCCAAAGCGTTTCGACTACTAGAAACAACATGAAACATTAATTTCCTTCATAGCTCAAATTGGAGCATGCCCAATCATGTGTGGACAAAGAGTCATGCAATACATAGTTTCACTTATTTATTCAGTTTAACCACAAAATAGGAATTTTTTATGTGAAACTCGATGTTTTTGAGATTCGTATGTAAAGTTTATAATAACTGGAAGATTAAACTTCAGTAGCACATCATTTTGTAGGCCAAGACATGCCTAATCGAATGCTTCTTACCGTAATCTCACAGCTCATGTATAACGTTCACAATAACTGCTCAAACGCAACACGTTTTTTAGCCATCCTGTATACATATTAGATCACCGATAATCGAAATGCAACCCTCCAATACCAGAATCATTTTCTTAATTGTATTCTTGCCCCTTGTGGTGGCGGAGGTGTCTACGGAGGACTACGGAGACCGAGAGTTCGTTTATACTTAATGAAGATTATACATTACCTAGGACTGATTTACAGCATATTAGTGCGATTGACTGAGGTTCATTTTCTGACTGAAAGAATCGACAACATCAATAGTGAACGGTTATGTAGCATTAACATGTATAGGGTGGATAACTGGTTATTAGAATGACCAAAAACGGTAACCAGTGTTTCCCCTATAAACTTGAATCTTAGAATTTGTAGTCTATTTTGGATTCTGACGAAATGTGACGTTTTTGAAGAAAACAAGACAATTTTGTTCTGTAAATCCAAAATTCAAAATTTTTATTTTGGATCTACAGAAAATTTCATTTTCCTCTTTTTCTTGTTCTCTTCGATTCCGTCAGAATCCAAAATACACCATGAATTCCGAAATTCAGATTTAAAGGGGAAACACTGATTTCCTTTTTTGGCCATTCTAATAACCAGTTATCCACCCTATACATGTAAATGCTACATAAACGTTCACTATTGATGTTGTCCATTCTTTCAGTTAGAAAGTGAACCTCAGTGAATCACACTAATATGCTGTAAATCAGTTCTTGGTAATATATACAACTGGTAATGTCTTTCTAATAACCAATTGTCCACCCTATAGCTTGCTTTAGGTGCTGCGAGTGTCCGGTACCACCGACGACATGTCTACTTTACGAGAAGTCGGAAGACGGTTGGTTCTAGAATCTAAAAGTAAGAATTTTTTTAATATAGTCGTATATTATTTTATAAATATAGTCGTAAATTTACAAGTATGTATATAGGCGTTCTTGTTATTCTTGTCCAATATCTTGGAATAGCACGCTTTCCGAAGCTGATGATTCAAAAAATATAAAATTGTCGCCGCGTTTGGCTTTTAGGCGTTATGGAAAAAATAATGATGTTGTTTTAACGGTTTATGATTGAAATAATGGGAAAAAAACAATGAGAAAAGTTTATTTGAGTTGTGTTTTCAACCCTTTGAAACAAAATCATAACAATTAATAAGTGAACACGCTCCAAATAGCTGGTGTGTAGCTTGGTTTGTGTGTAAAATTTTTGCACTTTACCCAAACACCGTGTTTTTTCCTCTTTTGAGGTTTTGTGAATTTATTTCTTTTTTTGGTTCTTAGATGTTTCCCTTAAAAGTCGACTTTCGAATTTAATATAATTCAAATTTATTTTGTTATTAGGTCACAAAATAGCAGTCTGAATTCGAATCTAACGACAAAGCCTTAAAAGCCAAACCCAACGACAATTTAATTTTTTTGAAACACCATCTTTGTAAAGCGTGCTTTTCCGAGATATTGGACAAGAATAACAAGAACGAATATATATGTATCTCTATCGAACCATATTGAGGGAATGAACTATCCGGTCGGAACGGGTCGGAACGGATATGAACGGGTCCGTTCTTGATTAAAACGGGACATGCTGAACCAAGCATTCTTATTTTGTCAAAGTTGGCGGTTCAGTTGAAGAACTGAATGAAACGGATTAGTGTTTTAGCAGGTAAATGGCAGATATCGGATAAGCCAGCACTTGTATGTCGAGAACCAGAGACAGTATGTGCCACGTACTCGTTTCTTGTGGGGGTGTGGAATGGACCCGGCATTCCTTATGTGCCACAAGCCGAGTGCATTAGCACCAAAAGCGAACAGTTGGCTATCCTGCACTCACTCACTCACTCACTCACTCACTCACTCACTCACTCACTCACTCACTCACTCACTCACTCACTCACTCACTCACTCACTCACTCACTCACTCACTCACTCACTCACTCACTCACTCACTCACTCACTCACTCACTCACTCACTCACTCACTCACTCACTCACTCACTCACTCACTCACTCTCACACTCACTCACTCACTCACTCACTCACTCACTCACTCACTCACTCATTCACACACTCACACACTCACTCACTCACTCACTCACTCACTCACTCACTCACTCACTCACTCACTCACTCACTCACTCACTCACTCACTCACTCACTCACTCACTCACTCACTCACTCACTCACTCACTCACTCACTCACTCACTCACTCACTCACTCACTCACTCACTCACTCACTCACTCACTCACTCACTCACTCACTCACTCACTCACTCACTCACTCACTCACTCACTCACTCACTCACTCACTCACTCACTCACTCACTCACTCACTCACTCACTCACTCACTCACGCAGATTTACAAAAGCGACCCCATTTTCAACCAAAACGTGTACCATGCACCATTTTTTCCCTTTCGACGAAATGACCACATTTACATGGAAATTCAAGGGAATCGCTTCGGTTGTCAATAAATATGTTAAAATATGACACCGTCATAGTAGTCACAATAGTCAAAAACTATTAATAGGTAAATGGACTGAACTGACATAAAAACGAATATAGAATTAGCCCCAAAACTCAAACTAAGCGGGGAATCCCAATATATCAACTTTTTAGGTTCAAGCACACGCATTTATAATGGCTTTCGAGCCTTAAATTTTCTCTAAATTCCTGTATCGGGTAATTTGAGACTTTCTGACGTCTGAAAAAATCAGAAATCTTCTCACCTCTGTTGGAAACCCACTATTAAGCCCCGTTCGTAATCACACCAAAACAACAACTGAAACAGAGACTGCAATCTAACCGAAAAACCGTTGAATTTATTTTTTTCTGGGCCCACTCGGCTCGTCCCACTACTGTTGATTGTTTTGAATACTAGCGCGTGTTATAATGCATGCGCGTGTATAAGCCCCCGTGTTATAGTGCACGCAGTCCAATCGAGCTATTGACGTCGGTGGCTGACTATGCGATAACTTTAACTTTATGAAAACTTTTCAGAGGGTTTATTGACTTCCTGAAAACATCAGACTTTTTTTTTAATTTTGAGAAACGGTTTATTTTGGATCGAATTCAGCTCGGCGGCCGGGCGGCGTAATGCTTGTTTCTTCATATGCTTTCTTCAGAATTTTGCACGGTGGAGGGACCGAAATTAATCAATTTCTGGAGTAGAAAAAATCACAGACCATTTCAGGGGACCAATGAACCTCTAACGACTAGTTTTTCGTCAATTAGGGTTTTTGTGTAGTCTGCCCCCCCGACGTGATTGGCCCAAAAAACCCGAGCTCGCACGAAAATGAAAAAATCAGCAGACACGCATTATAACACGGGCTAGATCGTAATATCACATGGAGACGAACAAAAGAAAATTATTATATAGTTCCAACATTGCTGAAACATTCATTTTTTTCCCTTCAATCAGTTTCCCCAAATTTTTTATTTAAGTTATTTCTTCAAGTTGTTTTTGAAGTGGCTCACATTCTCAATCCAAATTCAAACTGGCGCCCAAAATAAAAATCTGTGGTCATTTTGTCGAAAAGAACAATGGTGCATGGTACGCGTTTTGGTTGAAAATGGGGTCGCTTTTGTAAATCTGCCTCACTCACTCACTCACTCACTCACTCACCCACTCACTCACTCACTCACTCATTCACTCTCTCACTTACTCACTCACTCACTCACTCACTCACTCACTCACTCACTCACTCACTCACTCACTCACTCACTCACTCACTCACTCACTCACTCACTCACTCACTCACTCACTCACTCACTCACTCACTCACTCACTCACTCACTCACTCACTCACTCACTCACTCACTCACTCACTCACTCACTCACTCACTCGCTCACAGGTTCGAGAATATATGTGGGTCCGTAATGAGTGAAAATTGTCGTGACCGAAAATCTTACAAGCCTGTTTTGGTTTGGAAAACTGAGACGGCGAAGAAACATGATGGCTGTTGTTGCGTCGGTCCAGAATGCAATCGCATCCAAGACTTATCTGCCTTTAGAGGGAAACAGTCCAATTAAAGGCATAGTGATTAACTATCAATAAAACTATCTTTTTAAACAAGATTGTGGTCCCATATGTTTTTACCAGAGGAACTCCGCTTTTCTTTTGCCGGTACAGAAAGTAAACTATATTTCATGAGGTAACGTTATTGATGTAATGACCTCAGCCAATCGACTTTTCTTGTTCATGTTCCATTAATTGTGTGCAATAGTCAAATGAAAAAATGGGTTGTTATCAAACAAATTTTCTGAATTAATCATCGGAGCGGATATTAATCCAGTCGGCTGTCGTTAACTTGCACGGATCGACGTTCGTCCGAACTATTATTATTATTATTTTTTTTTTTTTAACTATTTTAGGCGTATCGATCAGTTTTCCAAATACGCGGTGAGAATTTCTTACACAGAGAGACAAGTTCAAGCACAGAGTTTTTTGTTGTTAATGATTACAATGTATAAAAAATGTTTACACAAATAATTTCATTGTTAGCTCTTAAAAGCTTGTCTCGTTTTCAAGAAAAAATAAGGCATCATACCTCCGCTGCGCGGTGTTAACGGTTCAATGCGAGGCATAAATCTTAGGTTTCAGTTTAGGCTTAGACTTAGGCTGTGCATTTGGCAACGGCTTGAGCGCATCGTGCCCGAGCTTTTCTCAAATACAAAACCTAAGTATAAGCCTAAACTGAAAACTGACTCTTAGCCTTATATCGTTTCACTGACTGTATTACTGACTGTATGCCTGTCGGTCTTCCTGATTATTATCTGTACTGTAAATCTGTACGTCTGTCTGGCTGTTTGTCTGTCTTTCTGATGAGTGTCTGTATTGTAATTCTGTGTTTGTCTGTTTTTCAGTTTTTTATATGTTTGTCGGATTGTCTGTGTATATCTTTGTCTGTCTGACTGTTTGTCGGACTGTTTATCTGTATCTCTGTCTGTTTTTCTGTTTATCTGCCTTTCTGTCTGTATATCTCTATCAGTCTGTCGGACTGTCAATCTGTCTTTCTCACTGATTTTTTTGTTCTGTCTGTCTTGTTGGCGTGTTTCTGACTTTCTTGTTTGAATTAGGAAATTTCATTTTTATTACATTGAAAAACTTCAGGAAAACTAAGTTTGTGCGCTGTTAATATTCTATATGCTGAAAACGACAGGCCAAAATGTTGGACATGGCTTCCTGTAAGTCAGATCAAAGAATCGTCGTTTTTTCTAGCTCAACCTGTATTTTTTCTCCACTAAAAAAAACAATTTGTTTCGCGCACTTTTCATTCTGCATTTACGTTTTCATATTGATACTGAGGAATAGGGAACAGTTTTACAACACAAATTTTGTTTGCCGTCGGATGTTCATTGGGTTTTGAGATTTTTTTTTAATTCTTTAATTTAATTTATTAATTTTTTACTAACATTCATTTTTCTATAAATTAACAACAACAAGCATTAATTTGGACAAGGCAGTTCGAGACTGACGAAACTACGCGCTTGTCGAAACGGATTGTGACTAAAAGTGGTTATCTTTTACGTATGGCAGAGATCGCACGGAGTCGAAAAGTACGTTGAAAACTCGACACTTTACAGCAAAGAGCACCCCAAAATATTATAAACAGAGATTTATTGATGCACGGCGGTTCTTTTGTGAAAGTATCAGCTTCTGATAAATTCAGACCTCATATCACAGAAACTTTTGGCATTGGGTACCTAAATTGGTGCATCTTTATGCAAAAAACTTGAAGTTCTAAAACTCACGATATAATCGGTTAAAAATAAAAAAACTTTTGTTCAGATTAAAGTTCGTTTTTTTCCTCATAATGCAATCACGGAAAACTCAAAGTAAAAACATTTAACTGGATAAAAAACATGCATTTTATATCTCACTCAGTTTTCGCTCCGAGACCAGGTGCCAAAGGACGCATTTGTCATAAGCAGCAGTGCATAAAGTTTTGCCATACCATTTTCAATGCATTATACTGTGTTTGTTTTGAGTTTATTATTTTTCTCATGTGTAAAAATAGACGATCTCACCTCTGAACAAAAGTTTACAATTTAGAACCAATTCTCACGTGAGTTATAGAACTCACGTGAGTTATAGAAGTTTTCTTGCATAAAGATGCACCAATTTAGGCACCCAATGCCAAAAGTTTCTGTGATATGGGGGAGAGAATATTGAAAAATCAATTTAATGTGGACTACTTTTTGATTACCAACGGTACATAAAGTGTCGCCGAAAGTTCATAAACTTGAGCTACAGATATGATCTATAGGAAGGACTTAGCGGATCCATTAAGCCCAAAAACTTTAAAAGTTTAGTGTTATGGTTCTCAAGACCCACCTAGCGGTCGAAGTTAATTTGAATGCACTCTTAAACTAACAGTTTCGCTTTTGACGTTTTTATAGTTCCCCAAAAGTATCAGATTTCTAGGCTCACGATTTTTATACTCCTGATTTCTACTTTTAAATATTCGGACACGAAAAAAACTGCTGCTTGCAGCACCACTCAAAAACGGCTATTTTTTTATAACCCGATTTTTACGGATCCGTTTATAGAAATTCCGCAAAGTGTGCAAATACAATCAAATTTTTTATTCAACCATTTAATGAAGCATGAACACCAGAAGCCGATCAGCTAAGGTCATTTAACGTGAATAACGTTACCTCATACACTATAGTTTACTTTCTGTACCGCCAAAAAAAGCGGAGGTTCACGTTCCCGTCCTCTAGTGAAAACATATGAGACCACAATCTTGTTTATTAAACACATTTATAGTGAATCACTATTCCTCTATCTTGAGCAGATAGGCAGATAAGTCTTGCATGCGATTGCATTCTGGACCGACGCAACAACAGCCACTATGAATCTTCTTTGTGTTAACACTCCAAACCACAACAGACTTGTAAGATTTTTGTTCGCGACAATTTTCACTCATTTTGGCCCCGCATATATTCTCGAACCTGTGAGTGAGTGAGTGAGTGAGTGAGTGAGTGAGTGAGTGAGTGAGTGAGTGAGTGAGTGAGTGAGTGAGTGAGTGAGTGAGTGAGTGAGTGAGTGAGTGCGTGAGTGAGTGAGTGAGTGAGTGAGTGAGTGAGTGAGTGAGTGAGTGAGTGAGTGAGTGAGTGAGTGAGTGAGTGAGTGAGTGAGTGAGTGAGTGAGTGAGTGAGTGAGTGAGTGAGTGAGTGAGTGAGTGAGTGAGTGAGTGAGTGAGTGAGTGAGTGAGTGAGTGAGTGAGTGAGTGAGTGAGTGAGTGAGTGAGTGAGTGAGTGAGTGAGTGAGTGAGTGAGTGAGTGAGTGAGTGAGTGAGTGAGTGAGTGAGTGAGTGAGTGAGTGAGTGAGTGAGTGAGTGAGTGAGTGAGTGAGTGAGTGAGTTAGTGAGTGAGTGAGTAAGTGCATGATTGCGTTGATATGATAGCCAACTGTTGGTTCTTTGTGCTAATGCACTCGGCTTGTGGCACATAAGGAGTGCCGGTTCCATTCCACGACGACACAAGAAACGAGTACGTGGCACATACTGCCTCTGGTTCTCGACATACAAGTGCCGGCTTATCCATTACCTGCACTTTACCTGCACAAACACCAATCAGTTTCATTCAGTTCTTCAACTGAACCGCCAACTTTTACAAAATAAGGATGCTTAGTTCAACAAATCTTGTTGTAATATCTTACATATGATATCATATATATAATATCTAATATATAATACCTAATATATACTATATAAAAAATAATATATAATATATAATATCCTCATAAAATACAGGGTGTAAATACAGGGTATCCCATCCTGAATCACCAATTTTGACGGCTTCTTGTTTGAGTTGTACTGAGTTTTTATTTTCAAATAAGGAAGTCTTTGGCAATTTGCTTGATACCTATCATAAGTTAATTGGAGGTCTGTAGTTAGTTTTACAAGCAATAAAAAAATCAGCTTTTGGAGTACTTTTTCTCATGTAAAATTAATTTTTTGTCGAGAAATTTGATAAAAAAGCATTACAAAAGCAAAGCTTAACAGGAAATAGTAGAACACAAAATGAAACAGGAAAAGAAGCTGTGCCTCGTAACTGGGAACTGTAGGAGGTACCCGAGTCGGTAACTTTTTTCCCGCGCCATTCTGTGTTGGGCTATTTTCCTTCGATGCTTTGCTATTGAAGTGCTTCTTTATCAAATTTCTCGTGAGAAAATTCCTCATAAGGAAGGTAAACAGTCCATAAATGAACCTTTTTTTCGATTGCCTGTAGAATAAACTACAGACCTTCAATTAACTTCTGGTAGGTATCCAGCAATTTACCGAACAGGAACACTTTTCTATTTGAGAATGGAATTTCAGTTTCATAAACCGAGTACAACTCAAACACGAAGTCGTCAACATCGGCGGTTAAAGATGGGATACCCTGTGCATATCTAAAACCAACCGTCTTTCGACTCGTACCGTAGACATGTCGTACACGGGCAGCATCTAAATCAAGCTAGATGCTAAAATGCAAAACACCAGAACCCAAAAATTTTCTTAGAATTTTTTTCTGAACGCCATAACTTTCCGTCACCGAAAATATATTCCATATGAAGTTTTACTGCCCGTTTACACCCGATTAAATAAGCGCGTTAGGCCCGCGCGGCGGTGGGATTTCAGCGGTTCACCCACCTTAAAATTCGTGTTTGAAAATAATTTTAGGAAAATTTTTGGGTTTTGGAAATTTGCTGTTAAATACATTGGCTTTCATCATTGATGATGAGAATAAATTCGGTCAGAAAACCTCGTCGGTCAATAACATCAATATACTGTAAATCAGTCCTTGGTAATGTATAATCTTCGTTAAGTATGAACTAACTTCGGGTTTCCGTTGACCACCATTACAAGTGACAAGAAAACAATTAAGAGAATGATTCTGGTATTGGATGATTGCATCTTTATTACCGGTGTAATAAAAATAATGTTTATATGTGAAATACCTGAAATTTTTTATGTAGTATACAAAGTGTGTAACTCGTTTACCACTTATTGAAAGACAATTGAATGTTGCAGAATAATAACTTAAAGAGTTGGAGAACATAATTTGGAATTTTTTGAAATCATATTTTTGTGTCTAATAAATGTTGAGGCTGTTCTGTGTTTTGTTGCGGTATTTTTGAGCCATTATTTAACACCAATAGATTAATGGCCTGAAACGGTTAAAAGAAAGTAAATTCAGTCGGATATTCTACAAGTGGAGATTCCATTAAGTAAAGTAAAGTTAAATGGAATGGATTGTATGATGATAATGTGGCATATAACTACATAGATCCACCAGCGGACGAGAAGGGTTGGGGAGAGTGGAATTCCCTCCTCTTTGGCGATTTTGAAAGCCAGAATTCGTTCCCTAAGATGTAGGTAAAATGGCCTGAAAACTGGCGATTCCCCCCTCTTTGAAGAAATTCCCCTCCCTTTGGAAAATTAGCTCGTCCGCCAGTGACTAGATCGGTAATATAACTACAGTTCTGTGTCTCAAGCACTACCGGCTATCTAAGAAAGTAGGTTTTATATGTTCGACGTATTTATAGATAAAAGTTTGAATCAACAACTTTTCTTCTAAAAACAGCAGAACATGGTACTGTGTGTAGAAGTGTGCGCCAGCAACACGGCTTTTGCCGGCAGGGCCCAGTTCCTACGAATTACCGACCGATTCGTAAAAAATATGTTTACGGATCTGTTACCAAAATATTTTTTGAATTATCTTTTACCCGGCCCCATACAAAACGTTACCCTGCTTTTTGGGACGGTAAAGTAGCTGCGCGCCCAAGCCATTACCAAATTCAAAGCCTAAGCCTAAGCCTACACACACGGAAACCTAAGTTTTATGCCCCGGCTTGGATCGTTAACCCCCAACCCTTTTTAGCCTTAAAAACGATTGTTCGGATGATATTGGCTTTGTAAATTGGCTCGGCAGTTGCAATCACATTTAGTTTAAAAAAATGAAAATGTGTCGATTTATCAAATTAATCATTCGTAAAGATTCCCGAACTATTAGTTAAGGCGTATTATTTTTGTTATGATACCACAATTGTCGTGTTTTTTTGCGGGAATAAACGGATTTTTTCACGAATCATTGGGGTTTTCTAAACAGTTTTTACCATTGAAAAGAAGTAAAAAAGATGTATACCAAAAATGATAAGTTTAGATTCAAAATCTTACTGATTTTCTTACAGTTTTCAATGGAAAACTTATTTCCAGCTCTCTAAGGTTTTATACTATCACGTCTTGTTTGGTTGTATAACTGAGGTTCGAATATTTCGCTACAAAAGCGACAAATTCACGGTTTTTATGAAACTCTTGCCACACACTCTGATTTGAAAATTCGAAATTAATATGCCTGGCAAAAATTTTACAAAAAATAACAAAAACAAAAAATAGAGTGCTTGAAATTTCACTGTCCCGACAATGTCCCGGAAAACTGTCGCGAATTATTCGAACCTCAGTTACATACATGTATTGTAGGTACTGTATGTTCATGCCCTGTCCATTCTGTTAATCGCTTATAAGCCATCGCCCCAGACATTGTGGGCTGGAAAACAAAGTTATTGTCTGAATATCAATGAACCATTAATGGTATCATTCTATAGATTTTTGTTTGAATTTGGCACCTTAAGTGGCTCAGATTGCATTAGCTGGTGTATTTGCAGTGGTAAATCGTAATAATAAAGTGCTTTCAGTCCATTACCTGTTATTTTGCTGTCTGCGATGAAGTCACACCTGCACAGCATTAATCAGATGAGTCCGTTAATGCAGTCCAACATTTGTTGCAGCTTTGTTGCGCTGACCCTACCATACTTCCAAAGCGGTTGCGCGCAACAATTGTTGCAGTGCAACAAGCCACCGCAACAGTTCCATACAAACTTGTTGTTGCAGTAAATATTGATTTTTTTCGTTGCACTGGGGTATAAAAAGCACAAATATTTGGAACAAGCTTAATCAGTTCTTGATTTCAGTTCTTCATCAGCTGATTTATTGAGCATAAATGAGTAGTAAACTTTTTGAACCGATCAAAAAAATTTGGTTACATCTCTCAGTTGCCATTTCGCAATCCCCAAATCATAATCGCAGCGAATATCAGTATAATTGTTTATTTATTAGTCAAATAAAAGGTTTGCATGTGATCAAAAGTCGATACACGTGTACAAAATCCACAACTGTAACCCCGCTAAACTGTTGCGTTTGTTGCGCGCATCAAGTTCAACGAAGTCTGTTTGGGCCCTATGGATATTGAATTTGAAAATCCATCCATATCACAGAACTAACAACAGTGTTAGTGTGTTGTCCAAATGTTAAGTGGAAAATAGTTTATTTATGAAAATTTTATCGCGCGCCAAAAGCAGATTTGAATTCAAATTGCGCGCCAAAAACCTTTTGGCTAACAAGAAACCCTGGATACGCTATATAAATTGTTTTTATTCCTGCCCTTATGGCAGCCGGAATGAGAATCAAAATAATCAATGTATTAGAGATTTTTTGATATGTTGAAGGTAAATGATTCTTAGAGAATATATGAGAGGATAAAACATTATGGTACCAAGATATATCATATTTATCTAATTAATTACGCGTGAAATATCATTAGCATGAATACGAGATAAAGTTGGTTGAAATTATTCAAAAGCCGGAATGTTGTTTCTGCAAGCAGAAATATTGCCTAAAACTTCTGATAATGAAACATCAGACAACCAGTGTTAACACTCACATCAATCATCATTACCCCAGCCCAGGCTATACTGTGTTGAACGATGGTGTCAACCAAGTTGAGTTGAGGCTAGTGATGTTTCATTATCAGACGATCTGGGCAATATTTTTTCTTGCAAAAGCAGCTTTAGAAACACCACCAACTTCCCTAAGAATCTCGATTGATTAGCCAATTGAATATCAACAAGCATTTTTACACCGAGTTTCGAACCATCCAACCTCCGCTTCGTTTTCAGTATTTTAACCATCAGACTACGCTCACAGTGGGGTATCAGCCAACGAACTCACTATCTGTACGCTCTCTATCTCCTCCGACGTGTCCATCATTGAACCACCTTGCGTGGACAGGCTCACCACATCCGTTGATACATCACTCGTTTTCCCAGTGTATGCGTCCGTTTTACGCGACTGAGTGAGTGACTGATTCAGTGACTGAGTGAGTGACTGGTTCAGTGACTGAGTGAGTGACTGATTCCGTGACTGATTCAGTGACTGTTTGACAACAGTTCGCGGTGACGACAGACTGATCACGGTGCGCGCTTTGTTGAGTGGTGAGTAGTGGTAGTGTTGATGACTGGTCGACTGACTGGTTGACTGACTGACTGTACGTGTGACAGACTGATGACTGGCTTTACGATCGGGCGTGAGTGTCATTTGCGGGAACGAGTTGTTGCCAGTCATTGCAGGTGCTGAGGAGTTGGTGGCAAAGCCCATCCTGCTAGAGGAGGAGGACTTTCTTATGGAGCACGTGCACCAGTGTAGACGATAAACGACCGGCTTCAGTATGACCTACATACAGTGTACATGACCTACATATGTATATCAGTAAGGGAGTGAACTAACTGACTGACTCACTGACGGACTGACTGACAGACTGACTGACTGACTGACTGACTGACAACAACCAACATTATAGAAAGACGTTCTGTACTCCGTACTCAACGCAGCGTAAAGAAGGAAACTCGTTGAACTATTTAGCAAAGACAGGGTGTCCAATAAATCAGCTAGATTACTGTAGACATAAACGTAGATGTCATTGTGCCATGCCGATGCTGAAATGGTTTGTGAGTGAGTGAGTGAGTGAGTGAGTGAGTGAGTGAGTGAGTGAGTGAGTGAGGGAGTGAGTGAGTGAGTGAGTGAGGGAGTGAGTGAGTGAGTGAGTGAGTGAGTGAGTGAGTGAGTGAGTGAGTGAGTAAGTGAGTGAGTGAGTGAGTGAGTGGGTGAGTGAGTGAGTGAGTGAGTGAGTGAGTGAGTGAGTGAGTGAGTGAGTGAGTGAGTGAGTGAGTGAGTGAGTGAGTGAGTGAGTGAGTGAGTGAGTGAGTGAGTGAGTGAGTGAGTGAGTGAGTGAGTGAGTGAGTGAGTGAGTGAGTGAGTGAGTGAGTGAGTGAGTGAGTGAGTGAGTGAGTGAGTGAGTGAGTGAGTGAGGGAGGGAGTGAGTAATTGAGTTAGTTAGTGAAGGAGCTAGTGATTGAGAATTAGACTTACCAATTGTGAGAACGCCTTGAGGAAATTCAGTCAAAACGAACACACAGACAATGGCGACAATTATGGTAGTGGTCTGGAATGACTGACTGACTGACTGCCTGACTGCCTGACTGACGGACTGAGCGACTGACTGACTGACTGACTGACAGACTGACTGACAGACTGACTACCTGACCGAGTGACTGACTGACTGACTGCCTGACTGCCTGACTGACTGACTGACGGACTGAGCGACTGCCTGACTGACTGACTGACTGACTGACTGACTGACAGACTGACTGACTGACTGACTTTGGTACGGGTCCATCAGCGGGATTTATGCGGCAAATGTTATAATGTTTTTCTTCAATTTCCTGTTCTTTCGGGAACGATTGAAATAAAACAGGAGCAGTCACAACGACCGTTCCGATCAGCACTAGAGCGATTGCCGTCTGGAATGAGTGAGTGAGTGGGTGAGTGAGTGAGTGAGTGAGTGAGTGAGTGAGTGAGTGAGTGAGTGAGTGAGTGAGTGAGTGAGTGAGTGAGTGAGTGAGTGAGTGAGTTAGTGAGTGAGTGAGTGAGTGAGTGAGTGAGTGAGTGAGTGAGTGAGTGAGTGAGTGAGTGAGTGAGTGAGTGAGTGAGTGAGTGAGTGAGTGAGTGAGTGAGTGAGTGAGTGAGTGAGTGAGTGAGTGAGTGAGTGAGTGAGTGAGTGAGTGAGTGAGTGAGTGAGTGAGTGAGTGAGTGAGTGAGTGAGTGAGTGAGTGAGTGAGTGAGTGAGGGAGTGAGTGAGTGAATTAGTTAGTCAGTCAGTCAACAACCTTTGCTCTTTTTTACGCTGGACCCACACAGGGTTCAACTGTATTTCGCGCATTGTCATGTACCTGAAAATGTTCAGAGCCAAAATCAGTTTGAACTCTACTTTGCGCGCCAAAACTTTTCTGAGTAACAAAAAAACATGGATAGGCTATACATACGCTACTCTTTGATGACGACATTAAAATAAATCATAAAATCGCCGAAAATTT
>OZ038447.1:23562626-23628547 GCA_964036265.1 Daptonema setosum | reverse complement strand
AAAACTCAATTCAAGTCTTTTAATAAGTTGAGAGGACCATATGTGGGCCAAGTTTAAACAAAATGTGTACCTGAATCCAGCCATAGCGACGGAGAGCCACAAGGCGGTCGTATGCAACATAATACTCCACCATGAGTGAAATTGAACGAAATGAATCCACGCTGAATGAGTGAGCGAATAAGTGAGTGAGTGAGTGAGTGAATGAGTGAGTGAGTGAGTGAGTGAGTGAGTGAGTGATTGAGTGAGTGAGTGAGTGAGAGAGTGAGCGAGTGAGTGAATGAGTGAGTGAGTGAGTGAGTGAGTGAGTGAGTGAGTGAGCGAACTGACCGACTGTGTACTTTTTCTGCCAGCACTGCATTGATTCTTTAGACTCCAGCGGCATTTGGAAACGCATGATGAAAATGAAATACGTACTGACCGTACCTGTAACCAAGTGGCTTGTTTTAATGACTGACTGACTGTCTGACTGACTGATTGACTTACTGACCGACTGACTGACTGATTAGTTGTCTAACCTAAGTCACAAAATGCTATGGCGGCCAACATAACATTGATAGCCGTGTTACGAAGTTGGCAACTCGTTAATACCCTTAAATTATTAGGTTTACATGATTGTCACTCACTCACTCACTCATTCATTCACTCACTCACTCTCTCACTCACTCACTCACTCACTCACTCACTCACTCACTCACTCACTCACTCACTCACTCACTCACTCACTCACTCACTCACTCATTAATTCATTCACTCACCGTATATGTAGTAAGTTGGAGATCATGCCAAAGAGGCAAAACGCCAAAGCAAATGTTCCATGATATAAACGGTAACTATTGTTTATACCTTCTGCTGTTTCTTTGAACCATCTTAATTTGTTATTCAGTCAGTCAGTCAGTCAGTCAGTCAGTCAGTCAGTCAGTCAGTCAGTCAGCCGCTAACCTGAAAACACTCCCTTCCGTACCATTCGTATTGTCAATCAGGCTCGTTTCATAAGAACAACTCATTCTGGTGTAGCTCGAGATCGCGTGAATGAATTTTTTATTACGCAGGATTTTTTAATTTTACGTGTGTGTATCTTGAAAATTCAATCAGGGGTTTTCCTTTTCTCGACGAGAAATATTCTCCAAGATATGTTCGGTAAAAATCTTTTTAACAAGACAATTTGGCCAAGCCTCGTCTTCTTCTTTAAAAAATGATTCCAGATAGTGTCGGAGAGTTGGAATTTCTTGGCAAAGATTGAAGAAAACCTATGAGTAATCGTAAACATGATTCCACTTTAATCAATGCAATGCACGCTCAATCACGTTAATTGTAGAATAGAATTCGGCGGGGTCAAATATGAAAAGATGTCTGTAAAACTCATTAAGAAGCCAAAAACTTAAAAATAAATAAATAAGCAAGCCAGAAATGTCTAGAGTGTGGACAACATATGTACTAACTACTAATACACAAGCCCAAGTCAATAATCGTATAGTAAAATGTTTTCAGAAAAAAGATAGTAACAAGATACATAATTTGATCAAGCTGATGATTAACAGAATCATGGAAACAAATTAAAATTTTGATAACAAGATCTCTCGACTTAGCTATAGCCTCATCGAAAGCCCTAAGTCGAAATAGACCTCCAATCCTGGCCGCATGTCTGAAAACTGTACCGGTTTTTTGTCAGAATTCGTGCGACCCAACGACAGCTAATAACCGCTTGATTGTTTGACCGGCTCAGAATGTACGTTAGTAAAGAAGATAGCCTAAATTAGGCTCTTCTTGAATCCAAAATGAAAAAGTCGAATTTGGGTTTTTGACAAAAAACCGGTATAATACAGTTTCCAAATATGCATCCCGGCCCATATGAACTAACGGAAATGCATCCAGTCCGACACACCGGTATTTACCGCCAAATAAGTATGAATGATGCTTCTAACAATCTTACTACAGTTTTTCAAAAAATGACGGGAACTCAAATTCAGTATACTGATGCTATTTTTTCAATACTTACAGCTCCATCGAAAGCCAGAAGTCATTGCCATCTCAAATTAGCTCAAATGAACTAACGGAAAAGCATCTAGAGGCGTGTCCCCAAATAAATATGGCCAATGCTTTTCACAGTCTCACTATGTATAAATTGTAAAAAATCAGTTCGGGATTTTATATTCAGTATCATAAGCAAATGTGGACGCTATATAAAGTATTTGCAGCTCCATCCACGTAGAACCATGAGTCAAAATAGATCCCCTTCCCCGCTCATATGAACTAACGGGAATTCAATCAGTCTTAAACCGGTTTTTACCAAAATAAATATGAATGATGCTTCTAAAAGTCTTATAATGCGTAAAAAGGGCGGGAATTCAATTTTAGTGTCCGAATTACCTGTGGATGCTAAATAAAGTACTTACAGCTCCATCCACGTAGAACCATGAGTCAAAGTAGATCTCCTTCCCCGCTCATAGGAACTACATAACAGAAATGCAATCAGTCTTACACCGGTCTTTACCAAAATAAATATGGATGATGCTTCTAAAAGTCTTATAATGCGTAAAAAAGAGGGAGTTCAAATTCAGTATCCTAATTCCTTATGGATGCTAAATAAAGTACTTATAGCTCCATCTAGGACCATATGTAAGTCGAACTCGAAATATACCTCTTTCCCTGGCTCATATGAACTAACGGAAATGCATCGAGTTCGACACACCGGTCTATATCCAGAATAAATATGGATGATGCTTCTAAAAGTCTTATAATGCTTAAAAAGGGCGGGAATTCAAATTCAGTATCATAATCCAATGTGGATGCTATATAAAGTACTTATAGCTTAATCTAGAGCCGTAATTCAAAAGTGCCCATCATTGTATACGGTTCTAGTGTTTCCTAAAAAAAGTTTTAAGTGTACAGTGCGTTTATCGGACTAAAGATATTTTCTAGGACATTTCATGTAAAACCTTTACCTCACGCCCAAACAGTGCGCACGTCTGTCGTTCGATAATGTAAATTAATTTACCTGAAAAAACCACCTCATTCGGCATGATCCCAACTGGCTTTTTTGGTCTTAGATAACATCTTTTTCATTCAAACATGCATTTTAATTGCTTAAATTCGGGGGTGAGGGAGAGGTTTCCCGAAAAAAGTATCCCTGAAAAGAGTATTAACCAAATAAAGAAGTACACACATGTTTACGTTGCAAAGACAAAACAAAACAAAAAACTCTCATATAGTTCACTATATCAGCAGACACACTGGCGGACAAGCCATTCCTCCAAAGGGAGGGGAATTTCCTCAAAGAGGGGAGAATTGGCAGTTTGCAAGCCATTCTACCTACACCTTAAGGAACAAATTCCACTTTTTGGAACTGCCAAAGAAGGGGGAATTCCACTTTTCCCTCCCCTTCTCGTCCGCTAGTGACTATGTATAATCGGCTTACTACTTTGTTTTTCTCTAGTGATTCATTACTAAAGAGCTTCTGGAGATTCAAGTGAAAAAATGACACGTTAACGTGTCCAACCCAGTGTAACACCCACCGCACATGAAGATTGCATGCTATAGCATACAGCTGGTTGAGTTGAGTTGAGTCGGACAGCCGACTATTGTGCAACATCTTCTCTTATATTTGATGCAGCTAACGATTCACAAGTTGGAGTAGTTAACACTACAACTTTTCACTTGAATCCCAGGCAGCCCTTTAAGTTGCAATGCATTCTCAGTTGGTTGGCACACTGAAATAGAATCAGGAAACCTAAAGCCACCGTGCTAATGTCAGAAAACAAATTTCTTCTTTTTATGATGGTTTTTTTCGGTTTTCAGTATACGAGAAATCAAGCAGAAGACACTGCTTACATGATCACTAGCTTTGCTAAAGCCCGTATATTGTTTCTGCAAGCAAAAGTATTGCTTAAAAAGTCTGATAATGAAACATCACACGTTCAGTGTTAACACGCACATCAATCATCATCACCCCATACTATACTGTGTTAAACTATGGTGTTAACCGAGTTGAGTTGAGGCTTCATTATCAGATGTTTTGAGCAATACTTTTGCTAGCAGAAACAACATGCGGGCTTTATTATAGCAAAACAATGGGATAACTTTGCAGTTTTTTTTGGAAATACTAGGAAATATCAGCAGTACCATAACCTGTAATGAGGGTTCATGGCAATGAACATATGACGCGAAAACCGAACCGAAAGAGAAAACTTGATTACGATATTCTGTGTTCATCTTTTCGTTTCGATATTTCGCGAAAATTATCGTAACATGCCCGGTTTTGGCTCATTCGATTCTCACAATTATCGGCATTTCTTGCGACACATAAATTCCGTTTATTGGTTTAAAACCTTTTTCGGGGCATTTCTCAAAAAAACTTTCCTTAGTCTATGCCATTAAAATGCATGTTCGAATGAGTGAAAGATGTACTTCAAATGAGGAAGTTCCATCACGCTGAATGAGATTGTTTGTAGTAAGGCAAACTACTTCACAAGATCGAACACACAGACGCGCACATTATTATGGCTTGAGGGAATGATTTTACGTAAAATGAGCCATAAAAAATCTCTACCCGATAAACGCACCGTAGTTAGATAGCGAGCGTAGTTGAGGACATGTTTTTGCAGTGAAAAACTTCAGTTGAAAACTCCATTTGTGGAAACTTCAGTAGAAAACTCCATTTTCAGTGATTTGATTTTTACATGGAAAACTCTTTCTTTATTTATGTACTTATATAAGTATGGCACTAAGTTTAGTTTCCTAATCAATGGAGAATGCTCAACAAGGATTGCTGTATAGCTTGGTCAGGGTATCCTGTTACTGGAATTTGATTTTGTTAAGCCGCTTAACACGTGTGCAATAAATTCAGCGCACCGTTCGTATGTTATTCAGATGCCATAAGAATTAATGCATCGTTTCACGGTAATTTGAAAGCCCGCCAAAAGCATAATCGAATTCAAACTGCGCCCCAACCACTTTTTGGCTAACAAGAAACCGTGGATAGGCTATAAGGGTGGTTGGTGTCCACGGAGCACTGGTGGACGGGTCAAACCTCCAAAGGGAGAGAAAATTTCCCTAAGAGGGAGAATTGGCGAAAAATGCTTATTTTACCTACCCCTCAGGGAACAAGCTATACTTTTATGAAACCGCCAAAGAGAGGGGAATTCCTTTCCCCCCTTTTCGTCCGCTAGTGCCACGGTGCCACGGTATTATATTACCATATTAATGTCAAAATACTGTAACCAAGCCCAGACCAGACGCAAAATTGCTGTGGTGAATAATGAAAAATGAAAAAAACGTTGGGTTCACGTCACAGGCGGACGAGCTAACCCTTCAAAGGGAGGGGAATTTCATCGAAGAGGGGGGAATTTACACTTTTCATGCCATTTTACCAACACATTAGGGAACAAATTCTACTCTTTGAAAAAGCCAAAGATAGGGGAATTCCACTTTTCCCACCCTTTCTCATCGCTAGTGGCTCATGTTTAACTCCGCTGCTTGGTTCTATTATAGAACATTCACAATCTAATGAAGAGAAGTAAAGCCCGTATGTTGTTTCGGCAAGCAAAAAGTTTTGCCCAAAACATCTGATAATGAAACATCACTTGCCTCAACTCAACGCACCATAGTTTAACACAGTATAGCAAGGGGTGATGATGATTGATGTGCGTGTTAACACTTACTGTCTGATGTTTCATTGTCAGAAGATTTGGGCAATAATTTTACGGGCTTTACGAATTTCAATTTATAGCCTATTCATGGTTTCTTGTTACTCAGAAAATTGTTATGCTTTCCTAACAAAAAATGGCGCGCATTCAAATTTCAGTAACATAACGAAATGTGAACGGTACGGAAATTGGATATATTCCCATTCCCATAAGGGAGGTGTTGGGGGGGGGGGGGGGAAGGTGGGCATTACTCATGAAAACTGGTCGGCTGGTTGGAGAGAGTGGAGGGGGGATATTTGGAAAACTCATTAAGTCGTTTAGAGAGGTGGGGGTGATTGAAATGCATGGGGATGGAGCGCACTGGCGAACGAGAAGGGGAGGGAAAAGTGGAATTCCCCCCTCTTTGGCGGTTTCAAAAAGTAAATTTTTTTTCTTAGGTGTAGGAAAAGGACCTTATTTTTAAAAATTCCTTCCTCTTGGGGAAGATTCCCCTTCCTTTGGCGGTTTGGTTCGTCCGCCATTGGTGAAGCGCACTGGCGAACGAGTCAAATCTTCAACGGAAGGGCAATTTTCCCAAAGAGGGAGAATTAGCAAAAATCACACCATTTTACAAACTCACTGAAGGAAAAAGCTAACATTTTTTTTACCGCCAAACGGGGGTTATCCCATTTTCCACCCTTTCTCGTCCGCTATCGGGAGGGGGGGGGGGGGGTTGTGGGGTCAGTCGAGGGGGTAGGAAGGCTGAAGTCCTCTTTAGTGTTGCCAGAGAGATTGGATTTGGGATTTCCCGCACTGATGGAGGAACCAAATATTTGGGGTAAGTTGGAATTTATGCCGACAAAAACAACAGTAAGCCTTTGTAAAAATTTGTTCAAAATTTTTTATTTACATTTGGCGGGAAATGAAAAAAACGTAATATGTAAGTACATAAGTATGTATGTAACTATGTATCTACGTAGGTAACTATGTAATTACATATGTATTGGGGTATGTATGTAGGTGGGTATTTAGATCAGACGCTTAAACAGGTGTTTTGATTGAAAAAAGTTACATCCGATATGTATGTCTACAGTCTTAACTTGAATGTATCATGCTAATGAAACTTATTTATAAATCCTTTGTTACGAAGAGATTTGACACGTTGCCTGAATTTCCTGGGAAAAAAAGTTTTCTCAAAGTTTGAACGCGCGCCAAAAGGAGATTTGAATTCAAACCGCGCGCCAAACATGTTTGAGTAACGAGAAAACCTGTTTGGGCTAAAACTGTAGTGGTCCAAAGATGATGAAAATTAAATAAAAAACAAATGATAATTTGAATGTGTTCTGACATAGGATCCAAAAAATTATGGAACAAATCTGTATTGCTCCTGATTGGTGCTAGTCATTGTCCGAAACTTTATAGAGTTTTGGCTCAGACTGGGCTGGAGTAAATTTTAACTAAATATACATACTTTGTTTCAATCAGCAAAATACAAAGTTGACGTTCGCTTTTAATCAGCGTATAGCTTGGTCCAGATTATAACGTTGCCCAAGACCTCTGATAATGAAACATCAGTAGCCTCAACTCAACTCGGTTGACGCCATAGTTTAACACAAGAGCATGGGGTGATGATGATTGATGTGCGTGATAAAACTGATTGTCTGATGAATCATTATCAGAAGTTTTCGGCACGATTTTTGTTCGCAGAAACAACATGGGCTTTAATAATACTCAAACACGCTACCGCGTGCTTGGTCATAGAACAAAAAAGGTTAAACAGGTGATATATGTATCTGAGAACTGGCTAAAGCTTTCTAACTGAAAAAACTAATGGTGTTTCAATCGAGATTGGTTTCAATCACTAAATATAGAAATCACGCAGGCACTGGCGGATGAGATGATCCTCAAAAGGGAGGGAAATTTCTTCAAAGAGGGGGAATTATCAGTTTCTATGCCATTTTACCTACACTTAAAGGACCAAATTCTAGTTTTCAGAAATACCAAAGAAAAG
Source organism: Daptonema setosum (assembly GCA_964036265.1). Taxonomy (NCBI): domain Eukaryota; kingdom Metazoa; phylum Nematoda; class Chromadorea; order Monhysterida; family Xyalidae; genus Daptonema; species Daptonema setosum. The sequence continues at coordinate 23,620,915 of OZ038447.1, read as the reverse complement.
GAATTTCCACATTTCATTTCTTCCCTCGTCCGCTAAGTGCACGTAATGCACGCATGGGTACACCAGATCAGATCGTTCGTGCGATTAATAATCGATGAGGGCTCGAAAACGGTATGAAATTAGTACGGTTTTTAGAAGATAATTAAACCTGAGACGAGAAGTGGAAGGAAAAGTTGAAACCCCCCTCTTTGGCGGTTTAACAAGCAGACTTTGTTCCTTGAGGCGTAGGAAAGTGACCTAATTTCTGCGAATTCCCCCCTCTTTGGGGAGATTCCCCAGCCTTTGGAGGTTTGACTCGTCCGCCAGTGCTAAGGCGTAATCAATGGTACATGTCTAAACTGTTTCAAAAAACATTAAAACTTTTTAAAGTGTTTGTACTAAACAAATTATGGTTCACATAAGTTTTTGCTAACCCTAATCTTCTCGATTTGGTTCACTTACCTTCCTTAGTAGCGTGTTCGGTATCCTAGTGATTTATATTTAGAAGGTTCTTGGTTTTTCTATGAAAAATAATTGACCCGTCAACTTTTCCAACCTAAATAAACAACAGCTGAATATCTTTTCGCATCACCTTTTTTTCCAATACAGCTAATGTTTCAAAGTTGTAAAACATTCCAACATTTATCTGTTCTTTTAATATTCCATCTATCATTCCAAACTGTTCATTCGATAATCAGGAAACTGTATACACAAGTTGTCCCCCACTCATGTAGTTAGCCAAATCAACGACTGTGTGTCATCTTTGCCACCGAGACAAATTCGCCACTCTGAATCGAGACAAGTTTGCAATCTTAATCCAGACAAGTTGTCCTGATTTAGATTGGCAAACTTGTCTCGATTTAGATTGGCAATATTGTCTCGATTTAGATTGGCAAACTTGTCTCGATTTAGATTGGCAAACTTGTCTCGATTTAGATTGGCAAACTTGTCTCGATTTAAATTGGCAAACTTGTCTCGATTTAGATTGGCAAACTTGTCTCGATTTGGATTGGCAAACTTGTCTCGATTTAGATTGGCAAATTTGTCTCAATTTAGATTGGCAAACTTGTCTCGATTTACTGATGGTATTTTTACTTGGGAACACTTTCACGCGCATAATTAAACTTTGAAAGCCTCGTTATTCCAATACAAAACTTATGGAAAATACGCCTAATCTTAATTTTAGTTTTTGCTTCATTTGTTCTATACAAAATGACTATTTTTTTAAATTGCATTCCTCAATAAATATGACTGTTCGCTATTATACTGTAATACTAGTCTAACAGCAATGAGTACAAGAGAGTAGAAAAAATTCTGCTATAGTTTTTCACAAAACGGAAAAATGCACTGTTTCAGTTGAAATGGTGCAGAATTAATAACAGATGAAAATAAAATAAATATCACAAATATACAATAATAAATTACTGTAAGCCTAATCAAGTCCGTAATGTGGATGAGAAATGGCAATGAACTTCCCAGCTGCTCATAAGACTCGCGGATGAGAACGGTTGTGAAAAGTGGAATTCCCCTCATTGGCGTTTTCAAAAAGTTGGATTTGTTCCCTAAGCTGACCTAAAATGGCCCTGAAAACTGCCAATTCCGCCCTCTCTAACGGAATTCCCTCCCTTTGGAGGGTTAGCTCATCCGCCAGTCGATCATGATGCTACAAATAATTATATAATGCTAGTTATAAATACGTAATTATGATTGCTAATGATGCTTTAACCAATGTTTACAATGTTATTGACGAAATGAACAACGTTATTTATACCTACAGTAACCTTTATTACGGTATGTCACTCACCTGATAGGACTATTATAGTGCTACAGATTACTTCCAGTGGCGGACGAGCTCTTCTTCCAGAGGAAGAGGAATTTCACCGAAGAGGGGCATTTGGCTGTTCTCAGGCCATTTCACCTTCACCTTAGTGAACAAATTCTACTTTTTGTGAACGTCAAAGAGGGGGGAATTCCACTTTTCTCTCCCCTTCTCGTCCGCTAATGCTCTCACCTGATAGAACTATTAGGGTGCTTTCAGAGTAAAAAGGAAAGTAAAAAGGAAAGTAAAACGGAAAGTAAAATCTGTAAACCAATTGACCGGGAAGTCAATTTTGTTCCCGAAATTTTGTTTTCAGTCAATAGGTTTACAGATTTTACTTTCCGTTTTACTTTCCTTTTTACTTTCCTTTTTACTCTGAAAGCACCCTCATAGTGCTATAGATTACTTCCAGTCCAGTGGCGGACGAGCTCTTCTTCCAGAAGAGGGGAATTTCGCCAATCAGGGGCATTTGGCTGTTTTCAGGCCATTTTAGCTTTACCTCAGATAACAAATTCAACTTTTTGTGAACGCCAAAGAGGAGGGAATTCTACTTTTCTCTCCCCTTCTCGTCAAGTTAGAACACAAAGTTTATTCGATAGATCAGCGCACTTTAGTGCCGCAAATTTGAATTGGCGCCGCAGGATTTTCACGTGCCGTTAAAAAGGTTTACAGAATGGGGACATTTTTTACGTTAAAGCCCGGGTCTATAATTCACGCGTATTTAGGCAATCCATCTCTGTCAACCTCAATGTATTTACACTTTAGGGGTCGCTTGAACCCACCGAAAATCATGTCACCGAATTTAATTCACCGAATTTTAACCCACCGAAAATTATCTTACCGAATGTTAACTGACCGAATTCGAACACTTTATGAGTGCAAAATATACTATACGTATAATGTAGTATGCGAAAGGTTCAATAGCTTTTCATATATTACATAAATCATGTAAGCCATGTATAAGTTAGTTTTATAATCTATTTGTGATTTTTCTGACAGTTACATAGATTTGATATTGATTAAGATCCAGTTTGCGTGCAAATGAGAACATGAGATGGGTTCATGACGTAATCCTAAGTTGATGGACTGAGACACATTCCGGATGTAAGAAAAACATCGTGCAGTGAGTGAGTGAGTGAGTGAGTGAGTGAGTGAGTGAGTGAGTGAGTGAGTGAGAGAGTGAGTGAGTGAGTGAGTGAGTGAGTGAGTGAGTGAGTGAGTGAGTGAGTGAGTGAGTGAGTGAGTGAGTGAGTGAGTGAGTGAGTGAGTGAGTGAGTGAGTGAGTGAGTGAGTGAGTGAGTGAGTGAGTGAGTGAGTGAGATAGTGAGTGAGTGAGTGAGTGAGTGAGTGAGTGAGTGAGTGATTTAGTGAGTGAGTGAGTGAGTGAGTGAGTGAGTGAGTGAGTGAGTGAGTGAGTGAGTGAGTGAGTGAGTGAGTGAGTGAGTGAGTGAGTGAGTGAGTGAGTGAGTGAGAGTGTGAGTGAGTGAGTGAGTGAGTGAAAGAGTGAGTGAGTGAGTGAGTGAGTGAATGAGTCAGTGAGTGAGTGAGTGAGTGAGTGAGTGAGTGAGTGAGTGATTGAGTGATTGAGTGATTGAGTGAGTGAGATAGTGAGTGAGTGAGATAGTGAGTGAGTGAGTGAGTGAGTGAGTGAGTGAGTGAGTGAGTGAGTGAGTGAGTGAGTGAGTGAGTGAGTGAGTGAGTGAGTGAGTGAGTGAGTGAGTGAGTGAGTGAGTGAGTGAGTGAGTGAGTGAGTGAGTGAGTGAGTGAGTGAGTGAGTGAGTGAGTGAGTGAGTGAGTGAGTGAGTGAGTGAGTGAGTGAGTGAGTGAGTGAGTGAGTGAGTGAGTGAGTGAGTGAGTGAGTGAGTGAGTGAGTGAGTGAGTGAGTGAGTGAGTGAGTGAATGAGTCAACATGCTGTACGAATGACTTTACTTCCTCATGTTCATCATTGTAAACCAGTTAGACTCATTGTAATGAAGAAAATGCCATCATTGTTCTATAAGAATACAACCAACAGCAATATCGGGAATTGAACCCGCTGGCAACGTGCGATTACAGCGACGCTTCAACCAATTACGCTATCGCACATCCGTCACACAGTGGTAATCTCCTTTCGAACACTACACGGCTGTGTTGAGTGACAAATGATAACATGTGGTTCTATATAACAACAAAAACAACAACAACAACAACAACAACAACAACAACAACAACAACAACAACAACAACAACAAAATTTCAAAATAATTGATAACAAAACATTAGTCTCAATTTCAGTTGATCCCATACAACAGTTCACGTCGTATCAGACGGCAGAAAACTACTAGAAACATGATTCGAACGGCGAACTCTTCGACTGGCATTCCACTTTTATACGGCATGGGATCCCCGAACAATGGCTCATTGTTAATCACCTGTTTGCATCCCATGAGTAATTCTCAATTAATTAGGAGCCTTTCTGTATTTAGGAACTCTTTTCTCGTCAATAAGTCGGCGATTCCTAGTCTCTGTCTGATAATAATCACGAAGAAAAATGGCACGCATTCAAATTTCAGTTTCTTAAATGATTGAATCGGCTATATTACATTTTCAAATGTTTTCTGAAATGCGCTAAAAGTTGATTGAAATTCAAACTGCGCACCTGAAACCATCTGAGTAACGAGAATCTTTGGATAGGTTACATGCTATAGGCGGATCACACCGCTAGCGGACTAGAAGGGGTAGGAAAAGTGGAATTCCCCCCTCTTTAGCGTTTTCAAAAAAGATTTTTTCCCCAAAGTGTAGGTAAAATGGCCTGAAAATGATGACCTCCCCCTCTTCGGAGAAATTCCCCTCCCTTTGGAGGATTGGCTCGTCCGGCAGTGCTTGGAATTGGAACACACAATCCAAAGGGTAATTTCAACGGTGACTACATAAATATGGAAAATGAACGAGAAGGGGAGGGAAAAGTGTAATTCCCCCTCTTTGGCGGTTTCAAAAAATAGAGTATGTTCTGTAAGGTGTAGAGAAAATATGTTAATTCCTGCCAAATACCCCTCTTTGGAGAAATTCCCCTCTCTTTGGAGGATTGGCTCGTCCGCCAGTGCTTGGAACACACCATCGAAAGGGTAATTTCAACGGTGAATAAATATAGAAAATGTTGTAGACAATAGACGACAATCGGCTACAAATTATCAGCTGTCAGAATTTACTGTAGAAGATTTTCTGTTAATTAATAGGAAACATGATTTAATTGTTAATCTACATATCTCTCATGGCATGGTCTAAAATATATTTATACGCTAACGCCACCCTTTACATTGAGTAATGGCTTGGGTTAGCGGAAAGTTGGAGCGAGAAAATAAAAAAAAAGATGGATAAAAAAATACATAAATGAACGAAATGAAAGAAAAAACTGAATGAAAAAAATGAAAGGAAAATAATTAATGAAAAAAATGAATGAAAAAATTAAATGAATGCGAAACGAGACGGGGACGACAGCTGAATTTTTAGCATTGTTTCATTCTTGATTAGCAGATGTTTCCGAAAGGGTATTAACAATGAACTTGGGATGAAAACTATTTTCTCACAGTTATTATTCGGAAATATAGCTGTTTCAACGTATCTTATGATCTGAAAATTACACAAATCTTTGGTCCGCTCACGCACACATGAATAAAGTAGAACAAGAAAATATAAAATTTGAACACGCGACAAAATCCGATTTGAATTCAGACTGCGCGCCAAAAAGTTGATCCCTGATAAGGCAATAGGTCCTCGGCGCACATGCAATGAATAAAGGCGCAAAGTTCGCATGATGCCCAAAAGGCATGTGAAAGTAAAAATATCAAACATTTTATACACGCAAAAAGTTATTTACTTTTGTTTCGAAAACTTTCTGAGTAAAAAGACTTTTATATATTTTTTCAATTGTTTCACAGAGGAAATTAGAAAGTAAACCAGAGATGGTATGAGATCATAATAATGATAACCGGATGCCTATATTGCACAATGTGCTGGATTTTCTCGTGACCTGCGGGCATTTATTACCATCCAACGTTCAACAACAACAACAACAACAACAACAACAACAACAACAAAAACAACAACAACAACAACAACAACAACAACAACAACAACAACAACAACAACAACAACAACAACAACAACAACAAAAACAACAACAACGACAACAACAACAACAACAACAACAACAACAACCACAACAACAACAACAACAACAACAACAACAACAACAACAACAACAACAACAACAACAACAACAACAACAACAACAACAACAACAACAACAACAACAACAACAACAACAACAACAACAACAACAACAACAACAACAACAACAACAACAACATCTCTGTCGGAACGGAAACATGCGGGCCTGTTTTGCTTCCGATTACCTATGTACTTATCCCAAATGAACATGGTAAAACATCCTTGGTGCTTTTATAGCCGTTAGGGAACTGAACTTGATTGTGCGCCATTTTACTTCGTGATTTAGAGAGAAGTCTTCAAAACTAAAAGAAACATATTGGCTTTCAGGTAATTCGTCAAACTTGCTAACTTTGCTGCAACTGTTGTTGTTGTTGTTGTTGTTGTTGTTGTTGTTGTTGTTGTTGTTGTTGTTGTTGTTGTTGTTGTTGTTGTTGTTGTTGTTGTTGTTGTTGTTGTTGTTGTTGTTGTTTTTGTTTTTGTTGTTGTTGTTGTTGTTGTTGTTGTTGTTGTTGTTGTTGTTGTTGTTGTTGTTGTTGTTGTCGTTGTTGTTGTTGGTGTTGTTGTTGTTGTTGTTGTTGGTGTTGTTGTTGTTTTTGTTGTTGTTGTTGATGCTGTTGTTGTTGCGGTACGGTGGCGTCCAGAACACTGAATATGGGTGTTAAATGAGTTTCTGAAAGTCGTCCCTTGTCCATCACTGAACCACTAGCGGACGAGGGAAGACCGAAAGAGTGGAATCCCCCCTTTTTGGGTATTTCAAAACCTAAAATTTTTCCCCTAAATTACAGATAAAAAAAACTTATTTCTGTCAACCCCTCTCTCTTTGGGAAAATTCCCCACCCTTTGGAGGTTTGGCTCATCCGCCAGTGCACTGAACCAAATAATAACTGTCACATGTCCCCCTATAATTTGTTATTATGGCATTCTCAATTGATTAGAAGATTGAATTTGAAGATACGATATTTTTCTCGGTAAATTCCACGCCTTCTTAGAATAAATACCAAGCAAAAAAATGAGAAACTCTCTATCTTACATACATGTGGGCCAGAACTTTTTTCTTGAAATAGTTTAACGATGCTTGATAAATGGTATTAAGGATTTCTCAAAAGGTTTGGGGCATTAACGGACAAGAAGGGGAAGGAAAAGCGAAATCCCCTTCGTTGGCGGTTTCAAAAAGTGAAGTTTATTCCTTTAGGTGTAGGTTAAATGGGTGAACTTCTATAAGTTCCCCCCTATTTGGAGAGATTCCCCTTCCTCTGGAGGGTTGATTTTTCCGCCTGTAGGTGGAGGGACTGAATTTGAATGCGCGCCATTTTTCCGGTACAAATTCAGTCTTGACGTGTAAAAAATGAAACTTTTGTTTGGGAACTACATACATATAAGGATCATGGCTCGATCAGGGGTTATCATCTCATTCTCAACGTACGTAGATGCTGAGAATTATTCCCGACGGCCATCTCCGTCAAATGACCTTTATCCTATTTTTTTTATCAAAAGTTAATTTTGTGAATCAGCTTCGAATGAATCAGGTGCAATTTTCGTTCATTGCCTAAAAATAATGTGAAAAAGATGTCATTTCTCGAAAATTTGAAAGCGCGCCAGAAAAAAACAACAAGAAACCCTAGATAGGCTATACATAAACTACAGTTGGCTTATGCGTACTGCCAGAACGCATAATTGGAAACTGTACCGGTTTTTTGTCAAAATCCCGAATTATACTTTTTTGTTTTGGATTCACGAAGAGGCTGAGTCAGATCTCCTTTACTTACGTACAATCGGTGTTCGGAACTAAGCCGAAGCCGCACAAACAATCAAACGGTTATTATATGTCGTTGGGTCGCACGAATTTTGACAAAAAAAACCGGTTACAAATATGCTGCAAGAACCTTGCATTTAGTTTTTCTTATATTCAGCCAAAATGAGATCATTTGGCCTCTCACTTTTCATGTGTGAGACTAATCCCTTTATTACGAAACCCTTATGTGTCACTGAGGGCAACGGGTTCACTGAACATTTTTCCCTGCATACATGATACCATAAACAAGATTCAATGGAACACTTGCTTCTTGCTCTTTCTCGATTCAGATTCTACAATAGCAACCGATCATAACACACTGTTTTTTATCTAACGTAAAACAATTTTATTTGAAAATTCTAACGTCCCAATTGGGAACAAAGTTTCACACCAAAAAAATATAAAATTTACAGGAAACACGTAATCGACTATATGAGAATGGCATACCAGAGCGGATGAATAATGAATGCTTTTTTGGATTACTACATAGCGGTGGAAAAACGAAATATCATAGACATCTAGAATAAGTAAAACAGAAATAAAAGCATCATGAACGTTCATATGTATGTAGTTCACATCACACGACATTCATTTATTTTTTGCTGTTTTTATTCAAAGGGTTTAATTGGTGACTAAATAATGACCAAAAAAAAGTGCACACCAATAAATTGCATGATGACACAGAAGAGGAAAACACAAATGGTTGCAGTTCTAGAGTAATGGTCATGAACAGGGGTGGGCCGCCTACCCCTCCCCCCCCCCCGACTAGAAATTTTCGAGAAAATCAGCCTCAAAACACAGTTTAGAGACTCAAAAACTCGATTTTAGGGTCATTTTGCAAAAACTTTTGGCTGTGAGAATCTTCTTACAGAAAAAAGACGTTTTCTAGGTCAATTTCCTTGGTTAAAACCTGTAAAAAACCGGTTAATGTGATGTTTTTTTAATTTATAATAGGAATTTTAGAGCAAAAACAAGCAAAAATGTTTTTTGCGGTTCCTCCCCACTTTTTAGACTGGGGGAGTAAGATGAGATTTTTTCGGCTACCCCATCTCCCCCCCCCCCCAGACCCCCGCCAAAAAAACGCAAAACCTGGTCATGAAACTTTCCGGTTTAGGAAAAGAAAAAACAACCGTTTGGAATTGACAACAGAAAATCTGTTTGAAAAAGACGTTTGCAACGTGAATTAAATATCATCTTATGGAACAAAAAAAATTAACACGCGCAAGAAATAACGCAATTAATATAGTGATTCAGTGGCGTACACTCTGAAGGTTCAATGTGCACATTTTTTTAAAATAAAAAACTGTTGAAAATAAATAAAAAACTGTATTTTTTCTGTTAAAAATGTTATTTACAAGAAAAACTCCAGGAGAACAGTTACTTTTTGTCGTCCATCACTGAAAATTATATTCTTGTGTATTGTGTGGCTGCGCAGAATTTACAGGGTGGTCCAATTTTTAAGATTTTTTCGAAAAATAACGTAAACGGCAATCACTCTGGAAGTAAAAAAACACAGATAACTAGTTACATAAAATGTATAATAAAATATTAAGACATAATTACTTCTATGTATGTCATGAAATAAGAATCAATATCACGACATTAATGGTTTTAGGAAGTTTTTAGAAAGTCAACACTTTCGTTTAGTTTTTAAAAAGTTTTTGATCGGCTTCAAAATGCCATGCTGTCAAAAACTAGTAACGTAATAATAATCAAAGGTAACAGTATAAACTAGTAAAATTGGGATATATACCAGATCAATCTTTCTTAAGGAAGCTTATACGATTGTAAATGGTTGACTCATAACCGTACTTGGTCAGCTCAGATACCAGTGTTGTCAACTCGGTTAAGCTCTGAAAAAATGGGTAAAAATGTCATTACGAACTTCGTGTTTGAAATTTTGTAATATTTACCCTATTTTATAAAGAAAGGAACATTGGCCGATGAAAAATCTATTAGTCAAGTTCATATTCACCATCATCATCATCATCGCGTTATTCGTCAAATAAAAGACTGAATAAATGTGAGCAATTTGAATAGCGATGGGTACACGCAACCTGTAGTCATTCAACAGTGATTCGAAATACGGAGTCATTAAAACCCAGTTTCATTGCCTGATTAACCCTAACCATATTTTTTATAAGTATATTATAATCATGACCCGATTCTAACAACCGTTTTTCATGAACATATTTCAATCTTGTTCAGTGTCTCATTTTCATCACCTTTTACTAGCCACATGGTTTACTAACCAGTGAATTATCTGACGCGAGAACGGACTTGACAACTTCATTGACTTCCTCGCGAACGTTGATCTGTAGAAAGTGGGCACGAAACCGATCAGTACCTGAGTATACCGCGTTTATGCGCTTGATCACGCAGTTAAAAAAACCCTACCGATTTTTTAAAAGTTTACAACTTTCGTCAAAACTTTGGCATCCGAACAAAACATCTCGGATGATTCCCCATATCATATTGTTACCTTAACAGAGGTCTTTGGAATGGCACCTAATCAAGATCAAACCAACAGCAAAGTGGAGTATAACACTGCGAAAAACTGAAGTAAATGACTAAGTGATTTCGAATGTTCACTGGAGCCTTGAATGACCAACCTCCTTGGATGGCAGCGCTCGCCGGTAGAGAAACTTGAGCAGCGCCCGCAGCTCGTCCCTGTTAGCCTCCTTCAACTCGAACTCGGTACGTTGCTCGCCCGGTTGTGTCACGCCTGAATGACACTGCGCGATTGTAAAAAACATTTTAATAGTAGAGGTTCTTCTTCAGAGGTTCTTGGAGTTTTATTCCTGCGTTTCAGTTAATTCGAAATTCTTCAACCCTACATGTTCTTAGAAGATGATCGATTTTAATAAAATTCAAAGAAATGAATCAGGAGTGTATAAAAAAAGTTGCATGGTTTTTAATTTAACATCCGAAACGGTATGGTGCGATCAACTGTCGATATATCGTTAATCTTCTCCTAGATTTTTCTGCAATGAACTGTTGAAGTTGACGATTCCTGATGAATAGTAAAAGAGTCGACTACGACATTTTATGAATCCAGCCAGTTACATTTATACATATGATTTAAAAAAATCCGTAACGCATAATTCAGTGTCTTCTTCAGAAAGTTTCTTAGTAGTACGAACAAATACGCGCAGAAGTACGTTTTCTCATAATATATTATTCTTTTTGAACCACTTTTGTGACATGGGTCCGAATTTAGCCACGATGTCACGATAACTGTGCGAAATTAAATTGGAAATAAAAATTAAAAAAAACCTGCCATGATAGAATGTGTTGAGCGTGGGTGATTGAGGACACACGATAGAAGCGTACGTGTAGAATTTGACTTGATCATTGCTGACCATCACAATGCGATCCTTCAGCGAGGCGGATTCCTCCGGTACTTCTTCGATATGATCGAACCATTCATTGACCATAGGAACTATCCAGCAGGCGCTGAAATTTCGTTTTATGAAAACGCTGAACTCATGCGTTCTCGAAAACCGAAGAAACCTTGAAAAAGAAGGATAAGAGATAGGCTTACCGATTCAAGTAGTATTGCAGCGTGAGATTTCGCCAACCAGAAGAAGAATAGTTTTGAAGTTGGGAACACATCATAGTGGTCGGTGTTTTGCAAACATCGCAAGATAATGTAGGACGTAAATCACCGTTTTTTTCGAATTCGAAACTCACCACAGTGGAAAAATTTTGTTTTTTATTACACGTATGACAATATTCCGTAGTTGACATTTTTATTAGGCGATACTCTGAAACATCATTTCACGGTCGTGTCTTTTGTTATTGATGCGTTATGCAATGCAAAATCAGAACGTTTGGCGCAGCTCAGAATTTTGTTTAACGTTAATTTTTTTAAGAATACAGATTACATAGTTCAACTTATTAAAAGAAAAGTATTAGCATGATAAGTATGGTTATTACTGTTCGAATAAAAGTGTGATGCATGCAAGAACACTTCGTGGTTGAGGAGGGGTGAAAAAAATCAAATTACCCCTCTTTGATGATTTCAAAAAGTTAAGTATGCTCCTTAATGTGTAGATAAAACTGCCCAAATACCACTGATTCCCCATCTTTGGAAAAATTCCCCTACGGAGGTTCGTTCGCCAGTGTACAACAACAAGATATTCATCCTCAAAATTTCAAGTTTTAGTTTGTGTTAATCGAAAAATTCATATGCTGGATTAGTGAGTTTTTAAGTAACGGATTTTTAGTGTTCTCTGAAACTATCATTCAAGCAAATGGTTAATCTGACCAAAAAATTACAAAATATTTTATGGAACGTGGATCATCGTGGTAATAAATTGTATTTATTACGTAGCACACGGACACAGGCATGCTGCCACAATTTGATCGAACTTATCTAAATTTTCATACATTTGATACCATCAAAACTTCACTTATTCCCATCAAAATGAGTCAGGATGTCTGTGTTTTATATACCATTGGCATTGGAAATTTAATTTGTTAACGAAAATAAAAATACTTATAGCATATATGTCAGTCTGCTAACAATTAATTTACCGCTTAAATAGAAGTAAAAGTGTTTTAAAATTTTTTTTGAAGTGGTGTTTCGACTATAAATTAAGACACCAAAGTAGAAGAAGGGTCTTGAGGTCTCATCAGTTAAACAATACCGAAAAAGAAGAAGCAAAAAGAGAAAGAAATTGAAGTATTATTTTGATGGTATGATCACTCGCACTGGCCCGATATGAGTCATCATCAGCCTGCTTGCGCACACCATTTAGCAAAACATATAGCAAAACGTGTACGTTATATAATAACCAAAATTGTGAGAGTCGCGGCCAACTGCCGAAAAACCTTTCAAAACGGTTTAGCTTTTTTTAATCTAAATAACTACACATAAATGTAGGGCAAGTGAAGATTTAGTTTTTTTCTGAAATATTTTTCATCCGCGACAGCTAAATATAATATTCGACCCTGCGCAGGCACACTCACAATTTATAACATCTGTTCAGTGTTTGTCTCAGGATTGACGAGCATTTTCGTTTCGCAACTGGCCTTTATTTAGCGGAAAAGTTGAAGTAATTTTTGAATTTTTACCTTTTCATATTTTTTATCAAATAATATTAGTAAACATGTGTTCAAATTCTCAAGAGCTTCTTGAGATTCAAGGAACAATTGACATTTAGTTAATACCCACTGAACATGATGTTTGCATGTTACAGCATACAGCTGTTGGGTTGAATTCAGTTGAACAGCCAACTGTTATATTCTACATCACCTTCTCGTACATCTGATGCAGCCAACGATTAAAAGTTGGAGTTTTTCACAACTTTTCAATTGAATCAAAAGTAGTCCTTTACATGTGTAACACGAAGGAAAAGGCGTCACCCTTTATCTGGTGAATCTCGCCTTCACTCTTTCTTCTATCCAAGTTCCCGTATACTAATCAACGTCACTGATTATGTACCACTTTTATATTGATGTTTATTTATTGTTGACTTGTTAATCAACTATCAATTAGTTTGTCACCATACTCGGTTTGATGTGTGACTTGGTCTCGTTTGGTGATCACTTTATAATAGTCAAGAAGTTTATAGTGTTGGAGCACTTTTAATGTGACTTAGATGTCATCATCTTTCAGTCTAAATGGCTCAATCAATATTGAAAGCTCGCTAGGCTTTTCAATACTATTGGGTTGTAGCGTTGAGTGTTTTAGCTGTGAATGTTTTGTATAAGTGAGTTTCACTTTAGAACAGACTTTTTAAGATTGAGCGCGACAAAATCGGCTGAGCACGACAAAATCGGCTTGGTCAAGTCTGGTGGCCAGGTGGCTATTGAGCACGACAAAATCGGCTGAGCACGACAAAATCGGCTTTATGGGCTTGAGATCACTTCAGAGCCCTAATGCTCCAAAGTTCACTCGATAGCGCAGGCAGACGAATCTATCGTGAGAGTAGAGAACTCACAATAAATTCCTCTGATCTACAACCTACTTATATCTTACTAAAGAATCCCACAAAACTCTCAGGTTTACCGACTGAATGGTCAAACCTCCGCTCCGCCAAACGAATCCCTAAAAAGCCTATCTGGAAACAAATAAAAATATGATTATGATAATATGATTTTCCGTGAATTTACTGTAAAAGATTATGAATTAGAATTAGAAAAACATTTAAAGAGAAAGACAAATCATTTGTCTTGACACATTTGCGTCTCTCGACTCACGAATCAAAGCCCACGAACCGACAAAAGTTCAGACTTCATTCGGGTCAAGAACGCAACAGATTGTATCAAGTTTTGGAATGAATTGGAATTGTAATGAGAAAAGCAAAGTTGACATCACAGCATAAAAAATGTGTACACAAACTGGTCAAAACAGAAGGATTATCTGCACTAGCGGCAGCGTCCGACTGCTACGCACCCCCCATATCACAGGCGCAACACGGCGCGTGTTAAGGGTTCGGAGTCAATACGCATCAATAACATTGTTATATAAAAAATGCGTGCTGGGGAGAATTTCTAGTATGAAACATTAGATTGAATGATCGGAATCTATTTTAGCGCCAAATAAACATTTGAATTGGCAGATTCGTCAAACACTATTACACAGCTCCCCCTTCGAAGAAAAAAGCGAAGTCAAGGATTTCGCTTTGGGTGCGATTGTACCTTGGAATAACATTTGAACGGTCATGTGAGACGGTAAATGTGTATTCGCAAACAAGCAAGTGCTTCGACCGTTTTACGGGAGTCTTATAGTTGCTCGGATTACTGAAGACCAGAGAAAAACAAAGAAAAAACAAAGAATGATACGACATGATAAACTTGCAGAAAATGTAGAGTATATGGAATTATGATATAAATAAAATAATATATCGAATCAAGGGACGGCCGGTAGGCCGTTCCCTTAATATGGTTCGATTAAGACAAGCTTTTTTGCGAGTATCTCGATCCAGCCTCTTCGTATCGAATTCTAGTCTGTTTCATCGGTTTTCTGGTGCGATTCTGCATCTTTTTGGCTATTTCTAACCCGGTAGAGATGAATTTTCATTTTTCAGGTCCAAAAACGATGAAATTGCGATTTTCCGTTTTTTTTCCTCCACCCAAAACGCTGTATGGAAACTGGGTAAGACCTGTAAAGCTGAAAATTGGTACCTAGGTCAACTTTTGGCATAGAAAACGATTATTAAACTGTCCCGGAGATCGGAGAAATATTTGCATCATTTTTCGGGGGTTTTATGAAAAAAATGTGAAAAATCGCAGGCAAAATGAAGAAAGAATTGTTGTATGAGCGATAGGGTGGTTCGATCGAACTGAAATTTCAACTGGATATGTATTACATATGCTGAAATACGATCCGTTATTTAATTCAGCTAATTATTGAAACACACAAAAAACGCCACGGGTTATGTAAGAGGCAAAATTAGTAAAAAATTTCACGAAAGCTCTATTCCCCGTGACAAACTTATCGAATGGCCATAAAAACTAGCCTATCATTTGCGGAATGAAATTTCATTATGACCTCTTTCTGACACATTTTCCGATAAAATCATCGTACTTTGACAAAAACTTGAAGAAACTGATGTAGAAAGTTTCAACGTTTTTGACGATTTTTGCTCTTTCGAAAATCAGATTATCTCCAGATGTAAAGCCTTGACACCCATTGTATTATCTGAATGTCTAGAATGACTGAAGCTGTATCGAATACAGAAAAGATGATTCTCTGCGCATTCTCAAAAAATATTTATAAGCCGCCAAAAACCAATGAAAATTCAAGTTCACTTAATCACGCTGTTTCAGCCACATTGGATTTCAAAATTTTTATTTATTCAGAAACCGGAAAAACTTCATTTTTACGGGAGGTATAGAGAGAGTACATTTCTAATAGACTATATTTTTAAAACTCGATGAGTCCCTTTAAATAATTTTTTATGATCCGTCAAAATGAACAGAAATAAAGAAAACGGGTCAAAAAATTTTTTCGAAGTAATTTTTTTCTTCCTTTATAGACGTGTACCAACATCAATAAAATACCTCAAAACCTCATTATAAAGATTCTGGAAGTGAGGAAAAAAATTTCAAGAGTCAGTTGGTACATTTTTTTTAAGTACAGCTCGGCGCTTACCTAATAATAGTCAAATTTTGAAGCTATTTTCACACTAGATAAAATGATAAACTTATGATTTGAAACTAGGTGCGATGTAGCAAATCAACTTTTAAAATATTTTTCGTCAAGGTAGTCAAGTAGATAGTGCGTTTGCAAGTTAAACGAGTGGTGCTGGGTTCAATACCCCTGAAAATATAAAACAACGAAAGTGTTCATTTGTTTTATTTTTGATATTATATACTTCTCCCGAACTTCAACTGTCTAATTTAGATATAATAAGGCAGCTTTTAACTCACTATATTACTAATTCAGGGACTTTTTTCATCATTATGTGAATTATGTTAAGACGCCTCATATTACGAGGAAAATACTGAAGGGGGCTCGCAAACGATCACAGTTCCCAAATATTATTGTAATTCAATATTCGAAAATCTAAAGTTATAAAAGGGCTGAAGTTCATTAATCTTATGAAAAATTTTCAACTCATAAAGCATTTTTGTTACCTTATCACGTTTATGTATTTAGTATACATACTGTACATGTGATTTGTTCACACATAAAAAAGTTATAGACAAGCAACTGAAAATGCCCTGAAGGCATGGGGAGTAACGAATATGGTTCGATCCTGGTTAGTCCAATCGTGAAAAAGTATGGGACAAGAAATTTTATTCTCATATTTAAAATAGTCTGATCGTGAAAAAGCAGGAAACAAGATTTGCGATGAATCACGAAAAAAAGTTTGTACTTCATTAAGTCAAGAATCAAACCAAAATACACGAAACATATTTGGGACTTTTCGGTGAAACCCAAATCATTTATTTCGTCTAGCTCGTTGTGAGCATGAGTCATTTTACTTCGGTTTGTGTGACAAGGCTGTCACGAAACTTTTTGTATTCCATTTTCATTCAATAATGATGGTTTTTGATAATATGATCCATTTATGATAATGATTTTTTGAAAGATATTTAAGGTTTAAAATTGAATATCAGCATTTTGAATAAGGACAAATGTTTCCACAACAATCGTGAAAAGTCCCAAATATGTTTCGTGTAATTTGGTTTGTTTCTTGACTTAATGAAGTACAAACTTTTTTTCGTGATTCATCGCAAATCTTGTTTCCTGCTTTTTCACGATCAGACTATTTTAAATATGAGAATAAAATTTCTTGTCCCATACTTTTTCACGATTGGACTAACCAGGATCGAACCATATTCGTTACTCCCCATGCCTTCAGGGCATTTTCAGTTGCTTGTTATGATATGAATCAGGTAATATATCGAATTATGTATGATATGAATGTAGATGTAGATACTGATGATAAATATGTTACGTAGTATAGATGAAACCGCAATTATCAACAACGGATAATAAAAATGCGAGTTAAACAACGAATATAACTTCAGTTGTAATGATGATGATCAAAGTAGATGATGACGAAATGATGGATACTGTAGATGAGAAACGCAATTATCAACAGCGGATAATATAGAATGCGTAATTTAGTGTTGAAGAATACTTTATGAATAGTGTGAATAAATTCAAAGTAGTTTGATGACGATGAAGTGACTGATGATAGATAGTAGTATGATGATAACTGGTATGTGAGAGATGAGAATACAATGTGAAATCATATCAATGTTAAGCAATGCAAATCAATAAATATCTTTATATCATTTATGAAAAAATAATGTTTACGTGTGAAGAGTACGTATGAAGAGTACTTCTGATAAAACTGTAACTAGTTAATCAGAATGGCTGAACGATGACTCGAATGGCAGTAGCATAATTTTTATTTGCTAGCCGAGACAAAACCCTCCTACTTCGATTTGGGGCCTGATGCAATTGCGGCATCACGTTCTTTGTTGTTGTATTTCGATTCAGTTCCAGATGCATTCATAGCATCTTTCATGAGACGGTTCGTGTTAGGATTGTAAGAATCGAAACTTGAAGTAATGTTTTTGTACTTGGCCATGGGTCCTTTCACGTTGGTCGTTTTACAGGCCAATGGTGTACCGGAGTCATGACTAATAATTGCCGGTGGTTTAGAATAAGTGTATTTGTATCGACCCGACGGACCATACACGTTCGACTTATCCTTGTACAGATTCGAGTCAAACTGCTTGTTAGTCGTAGCAGGTCGGATCTTTTTACCGTGCTTGAGTGACGAAGTCCATGTATCGTTACTTGAGTTGGTGGTGGTTTTGTAATGACCAAAGAGACCATGGACGTTGTTGTTCCACTTCACTACAGCTCTGGTTTTTTTCTGACTGTTCGGAGTCAATGATTTGTGATCACCCACTTTGAGCTTTGCTGGGGAACCATTTTCATTGGCATCACGAGAACGCACCTTTGGCAACGCCGAGTTCGGCGAAGCCCCACCGGTCCTCAACCCAATTTCATGAAATGCGCTGTTGAGTCGATTGAGATCGGATGTGAACTTTTGATTGGTTGCCCACAGTGCCCGTGTTTGAGACTGAATATTCTCACTGATCTTTCCCGACTCCACCATATCTTGTTGCACGGAAGTCAATTTCACATACACTTTTTCCAGCAGATCTCGCTCACATGTGGACAGTGAGGAATGAGAGACGTTTTTGTTCTGAACCCCCATTTGATGACTGATGGTTTTGGGTGGTGGTGCATACATCATGTTAACCGTTGGTGGTTCAGGTACCATTGACACTTGATGCAATGCCAATGATTCAGTATTGCCATCATACTCGTACGTCTCAGCAGCACAGTCCTCAGGTGGATTGTGGTAAATGTTTGAGACGTAGAAGTATTGACCCTGACCGTAGTGATCATTATGCATCGGGTACTGATGAACATGCTGACTGTAGCTGTCTGGATGCATCGAATAGTTTGGCTCAAGTTGACTGAAATTGTCCTCATGAGTTATGGGTTCATCTGCATACTGACTGATTCCATAGTCCGTTTGCATTGGGTACTCATGTGTCACTTGATCATAATCATGGTATTGGTCTGTATGAGTTGGGTGTTGTGGCTCATATTGACTGTAATCATGGGTTTGGTATTGGCTGTAATCAATTGGGGTGGGATATGCTTGTTGACCGTAGTCATCATACACCGATTGATTACCATTGTGATCATCCATGTCAGGTAATTCATTGTCATGTTCTTCGACTTGACAGTCAACATAATTATAATATTGATCCTCATACTGATCATCATAGTGGTTATAATCAGACATGACTGTTATCGTTTATTTCAATGAATCAGTTAGTGTTTCTGAATATTAAGCTGGTAAAAATACTTCAGGTTCAAGTTATTCAGTGAATACTGATTTTTGCAACTTTTATTATAAACCAGTGTATTATTCACAAACTATTATTCATTTCACAAATTTTTATGCGAGTAGCAATATGGTGAAAATATTTCAAAATAATAATATGTATTTGAGTCAATCACCTTGGGTTGAATTTTATTCAGGTGTGTTTAATTGACATTAATAATTATTAATTGAATATATTTACACGTTTATCAGTGCATGGATTAACTGTGTGGTTAAGTGGATTTAATATTGGTGGACGGTATGGTTATACGTCGACCGTGACTTCCAATGTAATATTATGGATACTACATATGGGTAACGTATGATGTTATGACAAGATATTTCAGTGACGGAGTAAGTATACGTCGGCGGGACCTCCAATGTAACACGAAGGAAAAGGCGTCACCCTTTATCTGGTGAATCTCGCCTTCACTCTTTCTTCTATCCAAGTTCCCGTATACTAATCAACGTCACTGATTATGTACCACTTTTATATTGATGTTTATTTATTGTTGACTTGTTAATCAACTATCAATTAGTTTGTCACCATACTCGGTTTGATGTGTGACTTGGTCTCGTTTGGTGATCACTTTATAATAGTCAAGAAGTTTATAGTGTTGGAGCACTTTTAATGTGACTTAGATGTCATCATCTTTCAGTCTAAATGGCTCAATCAATATTGAAAGCTCGCTAGGCTTTTCAATACTATTGGGTTGTAGCGTTGAGTGTTTTAGCTGTGAATGTTTTGTATAAGTGAGTTTCACTTTAGAACAGACTTTTTAAGATTGAGCGCGACAAAATCGGCTGAGCACGACAAAATCGGCTTGGTCAAGTCTGGTGGCCAGGTGGCTATTGAGCACGACAAAATCGGCTGAGCACGACAAAATCGGCTTTATGGGCTTGAGATCACTTCAGAGCCCTAATGCTCCAAAGTTCACTCGATAGCGCAGGCAGACGAATCTATCGTGAGAGTAGAGAACTCACAATAAATTCCTCTGATCTACAACCTACTTATATCTTACTAAAGAATCCCACAAAACTCTCAGGTTTACCGACTGAATGGTCAAACCTCCGCTCCGCCAAACGAATCCCTAAAAAGCCTATCTGGAAACAAATAAAAATATGATTATGATAATATGATTTTCCGTGAATTTACTGTAAAAGATTATGAATTAGAATTAGAAAAACATTTAAAGAGAAAGACAAATCATTTGTCTTGACACATTTGCGTCTCTCGACTCACGAATCAAAGCCCACGAACCGACAAAAGTTCAGACTTCATTCGGGTCAAGAACGCAACAGATTGTATCAAGTTTTGGAATGAATTGGAATTGTAATGAGAAAAGCAAAGTTGACATCACAGCATAAAAAATGTGTACACAAACTGGTCAAAACAGAAGGATTATCTGCACTAGCGGCAGCCTCCGACTGCTACGCACCCCCCATATCACAGGCGCAACACGGCGCGTGTTAAGGGTTCGGAGTCAATACGCATCAATAACATTGTTATATAAAAAATGCGTGCTGGGGAGAATTTCTAGTATGAAACATTAGATTGAATGATCGGAATCTATTTTAGCGCCAAATAAACATTTGAATTGGCAGATTCGTCAAACACTATTACACATGCATTTCTTGTCATGGGCAAAGTCTAGAGATACTGTTTATAAGCACGGAATTTCGGTGTGAAATTAGCATTCTGGTCTTTAATTGAAATAAAAGATAACCTGGGAGATTCATCTCGTCATTAAACCGGAAAATAGTCATAACTTACAACAAAAAATGGCGAACATTGAAATTTTTAAACATTGATGACTGAATTTCAACCCATTAATGTTTTCATTCCCGGATTCTTTCACGTGTTCATTTATTTAATTTCCGCGTTTATTTATGTGTATACTGGGAGCAAAAAAAGAACAAACAATCAAACAAACTCAGCAAAAAACCATTGTACAGGTGTTTTGAACGTAAGTGTTTCACTTGGAATTACAGGTGCGACGCAGCCGGGTGAACAACGCGACGAGTTCGAGTTGAAGGAAGCCAACGCTGACGAGCTGCGTGCGTTGATCAAGTTTATGTACCTTCGCGAACTGCCATTCATAAAAGTTGGTGGTGAATGTTTCAGTGACGATGCAACTGTTAACAGATTAATGTGAAAAAAACCTAGAAAATTTTTAATCCCTCTAAGAACCATCGAAATTGTCAGCCTCGTTTTTATGAACCACCTTTCTGCATGGATGATACGGCATTTGAATAGTGAGTTGAAAACTCTGCAAGCTTGAAAACTGGTTGTTCAACTCAACTTGGCTGAGCAGCTTTAGGCTATAACATGCAATGTTTAGTGGTTGTTGTCCGATCTGGCAAAACCCCCTTCACATTCCTAGGATTTCAGAAGTTTGCAATCATAGCTGAAATAACATTTATACATACATATAAAAAGCGAAAGTATTTTGTATAATGAATTGTGCAATATTTTGATGTCGTTTAGCATCTCGGTGGCGTCGTCCGTGTGGCACACTTCCTGCAGATTGACAGCGTGAAAGAGCCAGCTGCCGCGGTGTTCAAGACCGCCGTCGAAACGGAAAACTCTATGGTGAGGCGTTATTGTACTACGACACAAATTAAGTCAGTCTAGTCAAGCGCGAAGGGCGCCAGCGGCAGTCAAACAAATGCTAGAACGATTTGCATACAAACGCGATCGGATTAAATAACCTCCAAACAATAGGCTTCGCTATATTAGCTAGGCAAGGCATAAAACTTCGGTTTCTGGTTAGGCTTAGGCTTAGAGGTTTTTGAATAGACTCCCAAGCCCGCCCAGCTTTCTTCGGAAAATCTTTCCTCAAACCCACTTCGTACTTTAAATATGTACTGATCTCGGCATGTTGTCTAGGTTGCCGCCGATCTTATCGACGTGATGAGCTATCTGTGTAAGTACGGGCATGAAGAGGCGGTGGCTAGCGGACTGCTCTGCATCCGAATGGAAACAGAAACTGTTGATACTTGTAAAGAAGAGAAGCGAGATGACCAGTGAAACAAAAATTCTATGGTATACAGTTGCTTATATCGTAATGTTATATTGAGAATACTACTGTTGTTGTTGTTGTTAATGTATTGGTCCGGTATTTCTTGTGCATTGGGTAAATATCGAAATGTCTCTTGTCTATGTGTGGTAAAACTTTTCGAGAAATGATATCCAGTAAAAAAATCACTGATAAAGCTCACACGGGCTTTCTTGTCACTCAAAACTTTTGCATAAAAATGTAAAAACAAATTCATTCGCTCTACATTTCATTCGAATCAGCCGACTCATCAGCCATCAGGCATAATTTGAACTAGCTGAAATTTTAACAAGCTCAAATTTGAACAAGCTATAATTTGAACAAGCTATAATTTGAACAAGCTATTATTTGAACAAGCTAAAGTTTGAACAAGCTATAATTTTTACAAGCTTAAATTTGAACAAGCTATAATTTGAACAAGCTATAATTTGAACAAGCCATAGTCCTAGTATTATACAAGCTGACTGGCGAGCGACCGGTGGTTGGAATCAGATTCATTCACTAGCGGACGAGAAGGGGGGGAAAAGTGGTATTCCCTCCCCTTGTTTGCGAGTTTGAAAAATACAGTTTGTTCTCTAGGTGTAGGTAAAATGACCTCAAAACTGCCAATTCCCCCTCTTTGACAAAGTTTTCTCTCCAATTGGAGGTTTGGCTCATCCGCCAGTGAGAGCTTGGAATCAGATTTATTCTATTGGCCGTATCTCTTGAGTACTTTTATAGTTCTTTTGGTTGGGTTGGCTTGTGAAGTCTTGACCGAGAACCCCCCGTCACTGGACGGCTATCCAAACCTTCAAATCAAATAAAATTTCATCAAAGAGAGGAAATCAGCATTTTCAGAATGTTTCACTTACACCTGAATATGAATTTCTCGATTGGAAACCGTAAAGAACGATGGTTTCTACTATTCCCTATCCTTTTTTGTTTGCTAGTGACTCTTCCCCTCTCCCCCTCTGTTCCCTCAATTTTGGTTAGTATTTCCCTATCACCGAGAAACTGCCCCTTCTAAATGTTTCTAACCAACGTGTTTGGAAATGCGTGGTATCATAAGATTCTCAGCTCAGCAGCTCATCGTTTTTTTAACCCGCCACTCGATCGGGGCTGGTGTATCCTTCAGCGATTCTGGGAATGTAGCGAGGAGTGAATAATTACGTAATTTTGAAGTTCACCCGTGAAGCATGCTGTAGCTAAATCTAAGTTTTTTTTTGAAAATCGTAAAAAAATTGTCATTTTTCAAGAAGACATCAAATGTGATCATTTGTTGGTTGACTACATAGTTCGCTTCATAGCTCTTTGGTGGAAATTCGATGATCCTAATACATTGTGGTCCGACAAAGGCTCATCCTTAGCCGATGGACTTCCGTTTGAGTTGGTGGCCAATAGCCAGATTTGACTGAAATCATGGCTAACTTGGTGTGGTTTGGGCACCGTTGACTGCACCGAATTCTACTTATCTCGAATTTGATTATGCCAAACTTGATGATGCCGAATTTGACTTTGCCCAAACTGATTATGCCGAATTTTACTTGATTGAAAGTGATTATTCCAAATTGGACGTTCGGAGAAAATGGTTGTGTCGAGCCAAAGTAATTATGGTGAATTTGATTATGCCAAACTTGATGATGCTGAATGTGACTTTGCCAAACTTGGTGTTGTCGAATTTGAATTTGCCGAACTTGATCATAACCGAAAATGTTTATACGACTTTTTGTGAAAAAATTTATGTGAAAATATACGATTACACAACAATTTAATCACACATCACACATCTGCTTTTCCTACTTATTTGAGATGAGAGGGTTCGGATTTGTAGCCCTAATCTTCGATTCATATTCAATGGTCCCACTGGCGGACGAGCTAATCCTCCAACGAGAAGGGAATTTCCTCACAGAAGGGGGAATCGGCAGTTTTCAGACCATTTTACCTACACCTAAGTGAACAAATTCTACTTTTTGAAAACGCCGAAAAGACGGGAATTCCTCTTCTGCCATCCCATCTCGTCCGCTAGGGAATCATCCCATTCGAATACTTATGTTTGAGTCGTTGGTCAAAGAGCGACGGACTTAAATTCTAGATGATCATACTGTAGGTAATTTTGCTACCATAGCTTCATGTGACTGAAAATCTGTCGATTTGCATGTTTACCAACGTAGATATAGTCTAACCTCGGTTTCTTGTCGCTTAAAAAAGGATTTTGACGCACAATTTGAATGCAAATCTGATTTTGTTGCGCGTTCGAATTGTAATTTTCTTTTGGTCGGTCAGTCAATCAGCCAGTTTTCAATCAATTGACAAAAAAATTAAAGAAATCTAGCTTTCGAGAGTTTCTTGTTAAAAACAAAAAATATTTTGGCTCGCAATTTAATTTTCAATCTGTTTTTGCCGCGCATTCAAATTTAATCTACTATTCAATTGACCATTTCATAGTACAGACACAGAGTCAGTGAGGCCAGACCATAGGGTTGATAGATTCAATGTGACAGCTGGAATCGGCACTACCGGACGAGAAAGGGAGGGATATGTGAAATTCTTCCCTCTTTGGTAAATAAAAAAGCTGATTTTGCACCTAAGGTGTAGGTAAAACGTAATAAAAACTGGCGATTTTCCCCCTACTTGAGGAAATTCCCCTCGTTTTGGTGGATTGACTCGTCCGCCGGTGGGAATCGGTGCTCATATTTGGCCATCGTAATTGCTACCTTTTATAGTACTGGCTTTGATGGCTGTTTCTATATAATAGCAAACAGTTATATTAGATGAGGAATATAATAAAAAAAATTTATAGGTTAATTAAAGCAAAAAATAAAATTTTAAACTAAATGTGAGTCTTTTTGTAAAAATCTATCATGTTTTTTGTTGATTTATGATTGCTAACTTATAAACTTAGGCCAGTCACTATATGTAGTTTGCGCAGAGTTTCGTGTCACTCAGAAAGGTTTATCTTTTCTAATTGGATTTGAGTTTTTTGGCACGCTTTCAAAATCGGTTGGATAAAAAAATTCACGTTACGTTTGGACGACAAGACGGGGTGCGCTAATTTCATTCCATAACTTATTGTTGACTTATTGGGGTTATGACTCTTGTTTCGTGTAAAACCTTGTCATCCCATTCAAATTTCCTGTGAAAATAAATGTATTTCCCTGTAGTTATCGTCAATAAAAGCATCGAAGTTTTCGATTTGAAAGTTTGATTTGGAAATTTTATAATACACATTTCGAAAACAACGATTGGCTTCTGAAAACAGCAAACAAGACAAAACTGGGTAACAGAAAGGTTTCAAACAAAGCAACATTAAGCTAAGGTGGGTTGGGATAAATTTTTACGCAATAAATTGTAACTTTTTATATAAACTAATATAGATAACTATAAAAAAGTTATTACCCGGCTATTCATGCATTTTTCATTCATTGATCTAACGGTTAATCGTTCCGGAAAAAAGCCGATGGTATATTTGATTAATCTCCGCGGTTGTTTCCAATTTCCGATAAATGTAACACAAAGTCGATAACCTCAATGGGAAATAGTGAAGTAGAGCATTTACATACGTACATGTTCTTACTGTCTGTATTATGTATATGTTAGTCATCGAATCACTAGAAATGGATATGTAGTCTAATTTTTCTAAAGTCTAAGTTCATTTCTCCAAATAAACCGGTTGTATAAAAATGTTTATCATTAGCGTGAGTACCCGTTAATTAATAATTATGTCCTGAAAACTGTTTCGCTAGCGTGAGTACCCGTTAATTAATAATTATGTCCTGAAAACTGTTTCGCTAGCGTATCGCTAGATATGTACAATACATAAATGATGAATCAACCCTGAATGAAAGATAAAGCCCGTATGTTTTTTCTCCAAGCAAAAGTATTGCTCACAACGTCTGATAATGAAACATTAGACAATCAGTGTCAACACGCACATCAATTCACATCACCCCCATGCTTTACTACGTTAAACTATGTATGTGTCGACCGAGTTGAGTTGAGGCTAGTGATGTTTCATTATCAGAAGTTTTGAGCAATACTTTTGCGTGCAGAAACAATATACGGGCTTTATACTGAATATCTATTGTTAGCCAAACTTTTTTTCCATGTGTTCTAGATGTATATTGTAAAATGTATTTTTGTCAGTCAGTTTGTTACAGCTTCATCATTAATTCACGACCTCACGAGTGCACGTATTGTACGTAGATAACCCATTGTTTTTTGTCTAGAGAAATGCCAGTTTCTTGCCAAAGAATTCAGTTTTCCTCACTGCATGCAGAAAGAGTTCTATTACCTAACGCTAAGAATTTGAAACGGTCCAACAACTCTAATTTCTAATGATATTTACAAAACTCTTACATATCTCCTTTCATTACTTCGAAATACGATGATTTCTAGATTTATCAATACCGTTTAAGTTGCGATAACCTAATTCTTATCGGAAGAAAAACGCGCATTTCAAATACGATTTCTCAGGAGTTTTCGACTGCACTACATTTGTTTATGTAAACCCTCGACCCTTCCCCTGTTCTCAACTCGACAAAGTGTGTTTATCCCAATCACTTTCGTAGGGTGTTATCATAACTCCGCAAGTTTTAGTAAAATTTTCGTCTTTTTCATTCTTTTTCATTTTATGACCAGTGGAGATCATTTTTGGGAAACTTTGTTTTGTGAAACCGAATTTTGATGTTTTCGCAATTCTTCGGTATTCTTTTTTATTTCGCCCGATTAAACACAGTAAAAAATTCAATTTTTTACAAAGTCGAATTTTTCGCAAACTTGAAAAATGCTGCTCACCCTATTTATTATGAATGGCCGATATTCAAAAAGCTCAAGGGCTCGTGTGGTCTTTTATCCGTTGCCGTTGGTTGGTGCGGATGAATATATTTGCGGTAATGCGTTATGCAACACCTTGTAAAACTTAACTCATTCATGATCAAGTTATGATTATCTATAAGCAAAAAAATTCCGAAAATAAACATTTCAATATTTTTTGATGAAAAAAAATATAAACTTGTGATCAGATGAGCAACAGAAAGAGAAAAACGTGATCGGCCAAAATTCTAAATGTACACAAACCCCACGCAAACACGTGAGAATCGGTTTGAGCTATCTGGTTGATAGCCGAGGAAAGTTTAGACGATTATTATAAAACTTTCTCGAATGGCGAGAAAGTTTCCTATCACCCGCAAAAAAGTTTATATTTTTAATGCCTTTCTCGTTTTAATGTCTTCGTTCTGCAAATACTCTGGTAATTATTTATTATGAATTATTTGGTTATGAATTGTTTTTTTTGCTTTCATAATTTTATATATGTTGTTGTCATGTATGAAATATTTGTCATTTTTGAATGATTTTTACTTATGGGGTTTCTCTGTTTGGTCTCAATATTTCTGACCCATAACCCACTGACCCACAGTATGTACTTACGAGTCAGTAAGTATTTGGACACCGGGAAACGTGTGCCACAGTCTACATATTAATAACACTTATAGTAAAGCTTGTTCAGGGTTATTTGTTATCAAAAACTATTTTTATGGATCCTAAGCCTTCTATTGGCGCGCAATTTTTAATTCGAACCTGTTTTCGGCACGCTTGAAAAAATTCGAGAAATAATATATTCCTCAAATAACATTTTGACAAACTACGAAAAGTGTAATTAATTCATTGCGTACGTGCGTTGAAGCTCCACAAAATAATTTTTTTAATAAGAAAGTTCGGACAAGCTATAACCAGGAGGGGTTCCCCACCAACGGGCGGTGTTGGGTTACAAATCAGCTATGTATGCCTCGGCCACTTCCTCCAACAGAGTCTAAAGTATTGTGGCAGAAAATTAGATATAGAACTTCCAAACTCCCAGTCCCAAGTAAACCCTTGGATGGTTAACGATTCCAACATTGAAGCATTAGGCTGTACTGCATGAAAAGCCGCACACTTGAGACTGACTACCATATCATAAAAACTTTTGGCCTTAATTCGAACAGTCATATTTGTTGAGCGATGCAAGTTTAAAAAATAGTTGTCTTCTGTGTAGGGTAAGTACCGCAAAAAAGCGAATTTATTAAGAAAATTTTGTTTTATTTGTAAAAATCTAGTTTATTTTTCTGTGAATTTATGTTGGATAACTTCTAAAAGAGAAAAATAAATATGTTCACCCACCTCATTATTTCGGACAATTGCGAGCTGCTGAATCTACATACATAGTACATAGTTGGGAAATGTACATATTGGGTTACACTGGAAAAAATGTATTTCTGACAAAATACCTGACAATCGACATGAGAAGAAATAGCCGATCCAGGGTTTTCAAAAAGTTTTCGGCGCGCAGTTTGAATTCAAAATATAATTTTGGCGCACTTTCAAACTTAACTGAACAAGTATCTTCACAATTCTCTATACTCTATCTATACGATTTTTCCATTGACCGAATCAGACGAGGTAAAATGTTATATTTTTTTTGAGTTCACACGGATTTCGAAGTTACATTTTTTCACCATTTTTTCTGTTAGTTTTTTATAATCCCATCATTCAATTTTATTTCGAGAGAATCACATTCTGAAGTCGGCAACAGTAGTTTCCCAAAGATCCCTTTTTGTAACAGTATTGCTCGGAATACGTACAGCTTACTCTACACGCAATAGTAATTGACTTCATTTATATAGTAGATCATCAACTTATCCCATGGCAGCAGAAGCACATACACAACTCACTCACTCACTCACTCACTCACTCACTCACTCACTCACTCACTCACTCACTCACTCACTAACTCACTCACTCACTCACTCACTCACTCACTCACTCACTCACTCACTCACTCACTCACTCACTCACTCACTAACTCACTCACTCACTCACTCACTCACTCACTCACTCACTCACTCACTCACTCACTCACTCACTCACTCACTCATTCACTCACTCACTCACTCATTCACTCACTCACTCACTCACTCATTCACTCACTCACTCACTCACTCACTCACTCACTCACTCACTCACTCACTCACTCACTCACTCCCTCACTCACTCACTCACTCACTCACTCACTCACTCACTCACTCACTCACTCACTCACTCACTCCCTCACTCACTCACTCACTCACTCACTCACTCACTCACTCACTCACTCACTCACTCACTCACTCATTCATTCACTCACTCACTCACTCACTCACTCACTCACTCATTCACTCACTATAACAAGACATAACCCGCTGGACCGACTGTACACAGATACACTATCACTGACGGACGATCCAAACCACCAAAGGGAGGGGAATCTGTCCTAAGAGGGGGAATCGGCAGAAATCAGGCCACTTTACCTACACCTTGAGGAACAAACTCTGCTTAAAAAACCGCCAAAGGGGAGGATTCACCTTTTCCGTCCCCTTCTCGTTCGGTATCGCGTATCGCTATGTATGTATATGTACTGTATATTACATACATTCACTATGTATATATACTGAGTAAACATATGATATCCCAACGACATGTCCACTTGGCACCCTGGTAATAAGTCCCCTAAGGGGGGGGGGGGGGTCTATCACTGGCGGACGAGTCAACCGTCAAGCGGGGTTGTGCTTTTCCGGGAAAAGGGGTAAATACCAGTTTTCAAACTTATTTACCTTCACTCTACTACCAGAGTTTCACCTTTTGATACATGAAATGGGAAGGGAGATTCCACTATACAGAATATTAATCCACCAGCTGGGGGGGGGGGGGCAGCACTTGACTGGCGTAATGTTATTTGAACCCCGCGGCTGTTGATTGGGGGGGGGGGGGTGGTTGGGGGGGAGGGGGGTTGGATCATTTGTGTGGACCCAATGTTATCAATAGCCACTAGCGGACGACGAGTAGGGTGGGAAAGAGTGGAATTCCCCCTCTTTGGTGTTTTCAAAAAACGTTTGGGGTGTAGGTAAGATGGTCTGAAAACTGCCGACTCCTTCTTATCTGACGAAATTCTCCTCTCTTTGAAGGAGTAGGTCGTCCGCCATTGTCAATAGCGAAATTTTATTATGCGTTGTATGATAACATGGAATATAGTGTGGAATATGCTTATTCATACGGAGACTTCTTGAAACTTTTTTTGTACGACGAAACAGAACTTAACTACCATTTTTACTGAATAATTGCCCATAAATGTTGCTAACTTCTCGTAATTGATCACTTGGGGCTTCATTAACCCAGTCAGTTCATTAATACAGTCTTTCTGTCTGCTATGTTGTTGTTTTCGACTTCATGAATATGTGTTTCATACACTCACTCACTCACTCACTCACTCACTCACTCACTCACTCACTCACTCACTCACTCACTCACTCACTCACTCACTCACTCACTCACTCACTCACTCACTCACTCACTCACTCACTCACTCACTCACTCACTCACTCACTCACTCACTCACTCACTCACTCACTCACTCACTCACTCACTCACTCACTCACTCACTCACTCACTCACTCACTCACTCACTCACTCACTCACTCACTCACTCACTCACTCACTCACTCACTCACTCACTCACTCACTCACTCACTCACTCACTCACTCACTCACTCACTCACTCACTCACTCACTCACTCACTCACTCACTCACTCACTCACTCACTCACTCATTCACTCACTCATTCACTCACTCACTCACTCATTCACTCACTCTTATTCATTCACAAATCTTATCCGCCTTCTAGGAATGGAAGCACTAATGTTCCACGCCCTCCCCCTCTCTGAAGAAAACACCGCCATGGACAGACCTTCCTTCCGTTCAAACAGAGGAAAGTTCTCAAAAGGGTGAAATTAGCGATTTTCTGATAATTTTACTTACAACTTGTAGAAACAAGAAATTTTTTCAAGTATTTATTTCTTACCCCCCTCCTCCTATCGTCCACTGGTTAGTAGAGGAACGGAAAGGGGGGGGGGGGTCTCGCCTATTTTGGAACTCTTCTTCCGATGTTAGTATTCGCTACTCGTTACTTGGTTTTACTGGGGGGGAGAGGGGAGGGGGGGGGCAGAGGAAATGGAGGTGATCTTCCAGATTATATAGCCTATCCAGGGTTTCTTGTTACTCGAAAAAGTTTTTTGGCGCGCAATTTGAATTCGAAAGTAATTTTGGCGGGCGTTCAAATTTTAGAGAGAAATTTTTCTTTTTTTCATATGACATCTGGTAAAAAAAACGAACATACTATCACAACTCCACCGTCATAATATTCCTGAAAAATCTCATATTACCGAAATTCTTGATTTAATGTTATTAAATTTCTTGCAGATTCATACAATACCTTTGTCATGTGTACTCATGCCTTTGTATGTCCTGGGCCTGGCTCTAATGAAATGAATTGAAAAAATGATGAAATGAAAAATAACAGTGCATTGAACTCTGGGGCATAGGCTATAGTCGGAGTAACAAAAAAACCTGGATAGGTTATATCAATTGTTTATAAAACTGATTTTGGCTGAAAATCACTCTGAAAACTTATGCTATAGGTGAAGATGGAATATATTGCAACAAACAATTTGAATTTGTCTGGTAAGTAAGTTCCCAGGCAGGAATTTTTTTTGGCGGGAATTCAAAATTTTTTGGGATTTTCAAAAGTTTTTGGGTCGTCGATCTCGGTTCACATTAATTTAGAAACTTTTTCAAAATTTTTGTCTCAGATTCGAGTTCTCCATCAAATTTGGAGCCTACATGAATTTTTCGATCGTTGAAGTCCACCGATTTGAAAAATTTTAAAATTTCTCCAAGAAACGGGAAGAAGAAAGCGAAAACCGCTGAAACCGTTAGGTACGAAGCTGAAAAAATTCATGCGGGCCTAAAATTTGATGGAGAACTCGAATCCGGAATGAAAATTTCAAAAAAATCACTAAATTAACGTGAATTAAAATCGCCGACCCGAAAACTTTTTAGAATTTAAAAAAAATTTGAATTCCCGCCAAAAAAAATTCCTGCCTGGCAACTTACTTACTGTGCAATATCGAAATCAACTGTTGCAATATATTCCATCTTCACCTATATGTATCAATTGAGAGAAAGCAATTCTTCTATGATTTTGGTCACTTTCGTTAACTTATCCAACTTTCCAAAGTTGCATCCATTCCATTTCACTCATCCTATTCAGGATTGAAAAGTTTTTAGGCCATTTTACCTAAACCTTAAGGAACACGTTCCATTTGTTATAAACGCCAAAGAGGGGGGAATTCCGCTTTTCTCACCCCTTTTCGTCGCACCCAGAAGAAGTGAACACGGACCATGTTGAAGTCTACCAGTAGCCCCTCTTACCCCCCCCCCCCCCCCCATCCCCCACACTCCCCCTTCCACCACTGCGGAGCGTCACACATTTTGGTAGGCAACGCTCTCTAAATAGTGGCGATTTTATGAAAATTTCCTTGTAATTCCCATAAGTAACGGAAAATACCCCACCCAACGTTTTTGAAGTCCTCTAACCCAAAAACGAGAAGAAAATTATTTTCCATTTCCAAAAGTTTCAAGATTGGGAAATGCAAGACTTTTAGATAATCCGCAACGGCTGGGAGACTGTATGTACACTCCGGGACCCCTTAGTGCGGCTGAGAAAATGGGGTGGGGAAAAGTGGATTCCCCCTTTATGAAACATCCAAACGCTGTACGTTCCGTTCTAACATGTGGCTAAGAAACTCTAAGAAAAGATTTTCCTGTTTTTTAAAGAAATTTCTCTCTTGGGGAAATTCTCTCTCCCGCTAGTTTGACAGAAGAAGAAGATGGCCTAAACTGCGCTGCTACTGATGCTTTTGGGTTCTCGGGGCGTACTATCCTTGTGGTGTGTCGACATTTGGGTGTACATGCCTCGATGACGTAGCATCACTTATCACGGCATCATGCCTGCCAAATTCAATGCCGAAATTCCGTTTTTATTTTAGAGTTGGATAACTTCAAAAGTTAGAATATATAGTATTTTATTTTGGAAAATTGATTCTTTTTTGGCCGTTCCGGTATTCCATTTGTGGTGTGTCGACATTTGGGTGTACATGCCTTGATGACGTTGCATCACTTATCAGGGCGTCATGCCTGCCAAATTCAAAGCTGAAAATACGCTTTTATTTTAGAGTTGGATAACTTCGAAAGTTAGAATATATAGTATTTTTTTGAAAATTGGTTCTTATTTGGTCCTTCTTATACTATCCTTGTGGTGTGTCGACATTTGGGTGCACATGCCCCTAAGCCGGAAAATCTGATTTTTATTTATGGAAAACTTCCAAAGTTATTTGGAAAATGGTTTTTATTTAGCTATATCGGTACTATCTCCGGGAAATATATTTTTTCGTTCAAGTTTGTTAACACTAAAACAAACTGTAAAAAATTTGCTGAACTCAAAAAATTTTATAATTGATTTTCAATTGTTGTTGTTGTATTTTATCTGTAGTGAATCTGGATACGTGGCAGTTTTTTAATTATCACAAGATTTTTTGGATTCTATTGTTTATTTTAATTATTGTTGCTATTGTTTATGTACTGTTGTTGTTTTGATCATAAAGGCGATCATGACCTGTAATTTTGAGCAAATAATGTAGGTAGTATGTACGCCCAGCGAAACTTACTTTGAGTTTCAAGGATACCACAAAAATTGATAGTTTTGACATACTTTAATTGTTGTTGTTGTTGTTGTTGTTGTTTATCAGCTGTTGTTGTTAGTACCATAACATGCTATGTCTTATGTTATTAGTTGTTGATGTTATTTATTGACTGTTGTTGTTCAAACCATAACATTTAAATTGTTACTTGTCACCGTCCATGACACACAGAAGCAACACACGCGGGTGCCAAGTCAGGGATAACAATTAAGGCCCTCCCTGGAGTACCCAGAGCGTGCCACATGTATGTAGAGGTCTGACTCGGAGTGCCAAAGTCCCTCGTAGTAAAGCCTCAAACAGACATATTATATATAATCTGACCGGCTCGCTTGTCCATAGAATTGTTGTTGTTGTTGTTGTTGTTGTTGTTGTTTTTGTTGTTGTTGTTGTTGTTGTTGTTGTTGTTGTAGTTGTTGTTTTTGTTGTTGTTGTTGTTGTTGTTGTTGTTTTTTGTTGTTGTTGTTGTTGTTGTTGTTGTTGTTGTTGTTGTTGTTGTTGTTGTTGTTGTTGTTGTTGTTGTTGTTGTTGTTGTTGTTGTTGTTGTTGTTGTTGTTGTTGTTGTTGTTGTTGTTGTTGTTGTTGTTGTTGTTGTTGTTGTTGTTGCTGTTTTTTATTCTTGTTTTTATCGTTGTAAAATAGAGTTTCAACGATTAAATTATATGTAAAGTATATACAAACATGTGACTCAAAACAACAACAACAACAAGAACAACAACAACAACAACAACAACAACAACAACAACAACAACAACAACAACAACAACAACAACAACAACAACAACAACAACAACAACAGCAACAATAACAAATGTGTAGCAGGCCTTGTTTTCTTGATCTAAAAAGAAGTAAGTTAAGCCGGGGCCTTCTTTGATGTATTGACGGAAAGCACGTTAAGTAATGTACGTAGATACCAGCAATCCATTGTGGTCTATTGTATATCCACAATTTCTTGTTACTCGGAAAATTTTTGCGCTAAATTTGATTTTATAACTGATTTTGGCGCGCATTCAAATTTTAAAGAAACATAATTTGAAATTCGGTTAACATGAACCCGAACGCTGTGCTTCCTAATTACATGTGTGAGATTATACGAATATTTTGTGATAAACTTTAGGAAAACCCCGACCAACATACATATACTTATTTTAATATCAGTAATGTCGTTTGAATTTAAATTGCGCGCCAAAACTTCCATAGTAGCAAGAATTCCTGAATATACCATTAGCACCAGACTGTAGTAATTTATAATAGTACCGTCACCCAGCCCGCCGCACGAAACTAATTTATAAGATACTTCTTATATCCTGCCATATAATCTGGGATTTTTAAATGCGCGCCCAAAATTATTTGAATTTAAACTGCGCGCCAAAACTTTTAGAGTAAGAAGAAACCCTGAATAGACTTTCCGCGACATACGGGATAGTTATTTATGGTGGCACCGGACGCCCAGTCCGCCGCACAAAACTAATTTATAAGATGGTTCCTATATATTTTGGGTTGGTTTACATGGAGTAAAATGGTATATGATATGAACTATGTACAGTCGGGTGCAGCGGGTTATGTCTTGTAAAACTGTTGCCATTCACATCCTAAATTAGCTTTTTTATAATTAGATTTTATTCAGATATAGGATAGGATCTGGCGCAACTTTTCAGCCAGCAAGATTATAAAAAATTGTAATTTTTGCAAAATTTGCGTTTTCTGAAAAAAATTGAGATTTTGCACGTTATATCCCGGCGTATTTCTAATCCACACGGACGGCGTGCAGCGTGCACGCCTTATTATCTACCGCATGAGCGCATTTTCGCATGGAGTTGGATACTTCACCATAACTTTTTAGTTTTTAGTTAGTTTTTGAGGATTAAGCCATTAGTCAATTCTGTAAAAAATATCACAAATTTTTCCCGTTTTCTGAAAAAAATTCGAGATTTTGCCCGTCTTATCCCGGCGTAGTTCTAATCCACACGGGTGGAGCCGCGGGCGCGCCTTATTATCCGCATGAAGTTGGATACTTCATCATAACTTTTTACTTTTAGTTAGTTTTTGAGGATTAAGCCATTAGTCAATTCTGTAAAAAAAATCACGAATTTTTCCCGTTTTCTGCAAAATTCGAGTTTTTCACGCCATATCCCGGCGTAGTTCTAATCCACACGGACGGCGTGCAGCGTGCACGCCTTATTATCAGCGCATGAGCGCATTTTCGCACTCGTTGTGGGGGCCTTCGCTTTGAGACCCACCAGAACTCGGCGGTCTGTGTGTGGGTCGGGTCAGAACTCGGGGAAGAGGTAGGGGGGGGGGGGACAGTCGAATGCTAAACATACATAGAATACATACATTCATACCACTAGCGGACGAGAAGGGTGGGAAAATAGGAATTCCCCCCTCTTTAGCGTTTTCAAAAAGGGTAATTAGTTCCCTAAAGCGTAGGTAAAATGGCCTGAAAACTACCAATTCCCCCTCTTTGACGAAGTTCCCCTCCCTTTGGAAGTTTGGCTCGTCCGCCAGTGATTCATACATATAGATACATATGGACATACAATATGCGTATGTAAGTAAGTAAATAGGCGTGTGGTTCAACACACATACCGTATGTATCATACTTGTGGAACATGCATTGTTTTTTGACTGAATTTGATTGCAGAATACTAAACCTTGAAAAAATCTAATTAACTGGAGGCGGAACAATTATGGTTATCATATTCTGAAAATGTATTCGGATTTGTTTGTATTGTACAGGGTGTCCCATTTAAAATTCCGCATTTTTATTTCGAATAAAAATAGCAGTTTTCATTCGATTTCTGAAATTTTTGCGCCAAGTTGTAGACAGTTTAAGGCTATTTTGTTTTATTTTTTATTTTTTGAAATCGAGCTAACAAATCATTTTTTATGTTAAAAATCCCGACACACCCGTTTTTCACGGTTTTTTGCTCTGTAGTCGGTGTTTTTTTTACGATAACGTGACCGTTACAAACGCAATTTTAATAATTTAAATCATCATTTCAGTTAAAAAAAGTGTTAAAAACATGTTATAATACGGATAGCAATGGAATTGTTAATAATCATCTAACCAACTTGCTGCTAAGATTCAGCATCCACAAGCATGCGTGAGTGCAGGGAGCAGGGGTTTTTCCTTTGGAAAAGTTTACACATCAGGTTTGTCCATTCTTAACAGTGACCTGATGTGGTGGTTTTCGCAGCAGAATATCGTAACCCACTGTATTTCACCGTAACTTTGACATTTTTTCGTCCATCTCACACAGGAAAAAAATGCTCCCTGCGCTAGCGCATGCTTGCGAACGCGGAGTTTA
Organism: Daptonema setosum; assembly: GCA_964036265.1. NCBI lineage: Eukaryota > Metazoa > Nematoda > Chromadorea > Monhysterida > Xyalidae > Daptonema > Daptonema setosum. The sequence continues at coordinate 23,583,784 of OZ038447.1, read as the reverse complement.
ACTGCGTTGTGGTAGCAGTTTGTAAGCAGCTTGTGGGTTAGAAGATTGTTAACATTTCCATTGTTATCCTTATTATAACGTGCTTTAACACATTATTTAACTGAAATGATGATTTAAATTATTAAAATTGAGTTTGTAACGGTCACGCTATGGTTTAAAAACCACCGACTACAGAGCAAAAATGTGAAAAACGGGTGTGTCGGGAATTTTAACATAAAAATTGATTTGTTAACACGATTTCAAAAAATAAAAAATAAAACAAAATAGCCTGAAATTGTCTATAACTTGGCGCAAAAATTTTGGAAATCAAATGAAAACTGCAATTTTTATTCAGAATAAAAATGCGGAATTTTAAATGGGACACCCTGTATGTGCATATATTTGACGTGCATTTATATTATATGCATAATTGTATGTATGTTTCTTCTAACTTCTATTCGTGTTTCTAAAATCTACCTTCGTTACTTGACAAATACCAACATTATTCAGTGTAAGAAACTGGACAACAAGTTTCTTCCCTGGTGGCTGAACGCATTGTTCTCTGTTCTGATCCCTAGCGGACAAGGGAAGAACAATAAAGTGGAATTCCCCCTCTTAGGCGAATCCGAAAAAATAGATTCTTGTTCCTTAAGGTGTAGGTGAAATGGTCTTATTTCTGCCAATTTTCCCCTTTTGGGAAAGATTATCCTCCCTTTGGAGGTTTGGCAGTGGGTCTGACCCAGAGAAACTTTCAGTTCCACAAAGTTCCACAAAACATACATGCTTACACATAAATGTACGTATGTATGTATTCAAGGATACATATTGGATTTGTACTATGTATGTATTGTACTCTATGTATGCCTTTGGTTACAGATAGTTATATGTACGTATGTAGCGAATTTTTGTCCTATTTTTAATGCAGGTTTCAAACTTTTTACTTGAATCCCAGGTAGTCTCATAAATTTATTCTAATATTAATGCTGTCACATTTGCGTCGTAAAATATAATTATACGATTTTTTACAATGGGCTCTTTTTCCTCTCCCAAATGGAACATGATGATTGCGTGTTATAGCATAGTACTGTTCGGCTGAGTTCAGTCAGAAAAAATCCGACTGTCTGAGGGAGAGTTTTTGTCTCATGTTTGAGTCGGGTTTCAAAGTGGGAATTTTGGTTGGTTATCCATCAAACTTTTTACTTGAATCCCAGGGAGCTTTATGACGACGAGTTCATGAAAAAGTGATAAGATTTATTGGTGGCAACCAGACGCACTAGGGGTGCCTTCACAGTCGGAGTTGCAACTTAATTCGGAAGATTTATGTAAACCTTTTCTGGTTTCGTTTCGACATTTTCCTCAATTTTCCTCCTGTTTCGATTTCAAAATTGTTTCGGAATGAATTTACCCGGAAGGGGTTTATGGAAAAGTTCCGAAATAAGTTGCAAATCCGACTATGAAGGCCACCTAGCGGACGAGAAGGGTAGGGAAAGAGGATTTCCCCTATCTTTGGCGGTTTCAAAAAGTTGAGTTTGTTCTTTAAGGTGAGAGTGAAATGACCTAATTTCTGCCAAGTCCCCCTCTATGATTTTTTATCATGCTCGTAAAAGCAATTCTAAGCGCGAGCAAAATTCATCTGTGAAGGAAAAGGTTCACGGAACCAAGGTTCATGGTTCGATTATCAAGAAACTCAATTTGAACAAGTTTTAGGTCTATTTATAGTAAACTACATATGTACCACCCGCAGCGCACCATGCAATGTAATAACTTCCTAAATATTGAATTATTTGGCATATTATTAAATTTGGTCAAACCTGTTTGTAACCCGAAACTTGAAATTGTAATTGAAATTGTGCATTGACAAACTTTTACGTCTTATTTTCAGCTCTCTTGGTCGTTTGCTATACACTAGTATATTCTATACTATAATGTTCTTTACTATTATATTCTTTACATAAACAGTTGCAAAAAAGTATCAAAATTGTTTTTGCAAGTTTTCCGTAAACCCGTTCTGTTTCACGAAATTTTCGGCCGAAAAAGTATAGAAATGTGACTTGGAAAGGGTTTACGGATAGATTGCAAAAAGTTTGCCTCTTTTTTGCCACTGTTTTTGGCTACTGCCTATGAAGGCACCCTTAACTTGTTGACAACGGTTTATTAGATTGATTAGGTTTGTCATGCATGCATACATAGTCCCATTCGGAACTTTTTGCAACATTTTCCACGTCACAAAAATCGAAATCGGAATCGAAATCGCAAAAAATTAAAGATAAGGTCGAAACAAAACAGGAGAAAATTTACAGAAATGTTCCGAAAAAACTTCCATTCTTACTATGAAAGCATCTTTTTGGTGTTGCTGATGGACTGGAAAGAAAGATCGTGGAAGAAAACAAGATATTTTTGAATTAATAGTTTGTTGATTTTTTATAAAAATTTCCATTCTTTTGCAGATTCAGCGTCACAATTTCATCGCAACATCACTACTACTACAACCATTATCAACTATAAATGGAGTTTATCACTACAAAGCAGCTGAACAACGATTCAATGATTCCAATAAATTATTCGGAACATCATCCACTCAATTATGCGCAAATATTTTTCTTCGCTTCGCAAGAGTTTGAAACTTTGTAATTGTGTTTGCTTGGCGCACCGGTTTGTTGCCCTGCGTAACGAGCTCCAGGTCGGGGGTTCAAATCCTAACAAAATCTGAAGTTCTTGAGTTGTTATTCCATAAAAGTAAAGTGGGATACCAAAATCACAAATTTCGTGAATTAACGGCCTTATCAACGTATATATTAGGAAAATCACGGATCACACACCACGTTTTTGTTAATGCGCCATGTCTCGCAACCCGGGTATCAAACCAGAACCATCGGCTTGTGAGGCCGGCGCCTTAACCACCTGACAAAGGAAGCGACAAAATGTTTCAACTGACAATGTTTCCCTCTCTGAGCTATCCTATAAATCTATCCATTATCCAACTTCAGTATTCTGATTATTTGAGAATGCTATACTAAGCATTAGCGAACGAGAAGGTATCGGAAAAAGTGGAATTCCCCCCTCTTTGGCGTTTTCAAAAACTTGAGTTTATTCCTTAGGTTGTTGGTAAACTGGGTAAACTGAAAAACTGTCAATTTCCCCCTCTTTGGGGAAAACTCCTCTCCCTTTGGAGGATTAGTTCGTCTAACCAGTGATACTAAGGACACCCCTCTAAACCTCGATCTCAGCTGTCTAATCAAGTAAAGAGGTTCCCTTCCTTATGTTCGGGTACCAGGCACATTGTACCGAGACACCCTTCTTATCCAATAACATACCATCATATACCATATATAACATATCATTTCAACATATCATGTTATATAACATATCATGAGAGGTGTAGAAAAAAATTCCATTGATTTAAGAAAATAAATTTTTAGGAGTAGGGTGAAGGTGTCAAATTCATGCGGCTGACTCACTTCATCTCGCCCTCACTTATTAAAATTTCCATGAAACTCCCTAAACGGAAATGTATGTTCGTATGTACGCACGGGGTGACTTGAAGTCCCCTAAAATTTTGTAAGTCACCGAAAATAATGTTACCAAATTTTAACTTACCGAACTTGATGTCAATGAAAATCAACTCACCGACTGTTTTATTTCGATGAGTTGAACAATCGGTGACTTTGAATTCGGTCAGTTAAATTAAATAAGTTAAAATTTGGTCAGACGATTTTTCGGTAACAAAATTTTTGGGGAGTTAAACGATACCCGTTTGTCTCAAGTTCAGTGGTCAGTCACATTCGATCTTTTTTGACAAACCACATAACAATTGGTCTAGGATCCATTGTGACATTGAATATTTAACTAGAGTTCCAGGTTCCTTTAGTTACTAGATATATAGTTCTATACAATTATAACTTATACAGTTTGGGAAGTGTTTGGTCCACAAGTGACACGTTTTTTTAAATATTTTTTTGTAAGTTTTGATTTCAAAAGAGATTTTTTATAGTTTTGAGAGTATCCGTGGCCGTCTAATTTGTTTTTAGAATGTTATGTTGAAACAGAGCATTAATGTTATACACTTTCCCGTTTTTAAAACTTTCAAAATTTATTTTAACAAAATTACCAAATTTCCGAGAAAAGTTTTCCAAAAAGTTTTAGGAGCAATTTTTTTGCGTGCTATAAAAAATTTTGCAGCATAAAAAGTTTCAAAATTTATCAACACCTCAAAGAGGTTGCTATCTGTTATAAGGTATAGACTATCCAGGATTTCCCGTTCCTCAGAAAGTTATTTCGCGCGCGCAATTTGAATTCAAATATCGTTCTGGCGGGCGTTCGAATTTTTGTGATTTTTTTTTTATTCAACATAACATTTAGATAACGAATCATTTTATATGTAAGAACGAATTCATAAAAATTCAGTTTTTGATAACAAGAAACCCTGACCAAGCTATATCTGTTCTAAAATAGGTCCCACTCCTGTCTTAAAAGCCTCGTTCGTTCATTTTAACCCATTGCACTTATACCATACCATTTGGGTGGTATTGCAAAGAACTAACCGTGTTCCAATGTATTAGTCCGATAATGGAAACACTGGCGGACGAGATAAATACCCAAAGGAGGGGAATCTTCCCAAAGAGGGGGGAATCGGCAGAATTTGGACAATTTTACCTACACCTTAGGGAACAAACTCTAGTTTTTGAAAAAGCCAAAGAGGAGGGAATTCCACTTTTCCCACCCTTTCTCGTCCGCTAGTGAATGGAAACTACGACACTGGCCCGAGAATGGAGAAGTGGAATTCCCCCCTCTTTGGCATTTTCAAAAAGTATAGTTTGTTCTCTAAGGTGTATATAGAATGGCCTGAAAACTGCTAATTAGCCCCTCTTTTGCAAAATCTCTTTTGCACCCCCTCCCTTTGGAAGATTAGCTCGTCCGCCAGTGCGACACTAGCCCGAGAATGGAAAAGTGGAATTCTCCCCATCCCTTTGGTGGTTTCAAAAAAGCTATTTGTTCTGTAAGGTGTAGCTGAAATGGCTGATTCGCTCTCTCTCTGAAGCAATTCCCCTCTCTTTTGGAGGATTGGCTCATTCGCCCTTGTTACACGATTAAATGTTCCAGTTACATAAAGAACGGTAATAGTGTTATAGAACCGAAACTCTAAAGGGAGATGAATTGCATCAAAGAGGGGGAATTGGAAATTTTTATGTTAATTTACCCACAACTTAGAGAACAAACTTCACTTTCTATTTTCCTCAAAGAGGGGGGATTTTCACTTTTCCCACCCCTCCTCGTCCGACGGTGGATATACTATAATTGAAAATCGCCATGCCTTGGGTTTGATTATAGCGACAATGAACGCGCCCTAACGGATTCTGGTTAAGAAAGCGATCTTCTTGTTGTACATATACAGTATAAATTAAATTGAACTTGAATATAAACATACACACTGTTTTTTTATTGAATTTCAGCAACGCAATAAATTTACCAAGCTACATATAACAACCATATCGTCTATCATTTATTTTATTTACCTACATATATGTATGTACTTGTTTCCTGTGCTAGAAAAGTAAAACTAAGTTCCAAAAATTGGTGGCTTTCAAATTTAGTCTCATAATTGTTGGAGATTAATGCCTCAACGAGTTTATAAATACGAATTTCAATATGCAGCTTGATCTTGAGGTGAGGGGAACTCAGGTTTCTGGTTACGAGAGAAAATAGCGAAGACGCTGTTTTGATAGCATTAAAATTTTCTGCGAAAACTGCATGCAGTTTAGATTTCCCCAGTTTTCCCCACTCAACTGTAATGTCTTTTGTAACAATATAACTTGACCCAGCTATAACCGAACATGCTTGTATTCTGGCATTGCATTTATTTTTTTGCCATGCTCTACTGTGTTTTGTGTAAAAGTATATCATGTATCTGTCTGTCAAGATGTATAATTCGATTTCTAATTGGCGGTCTTTCAAATCTAGTCTCTCGATCATTCAACGATTTTATATTTGTAACAATATAACTTGACCCAGCTATAACCTAACATGCTTGTATTCTGGCATTGCATTTATTTAATTACCCATACATGGTATGGCTTCGAACACCCCAAACACATCAAATGTTGGGCAAACATTTATAGAACCAGACACTGGTGGACAATTTCGTTGCCATGCACGCTAAGATGTGATTCATAAGAAGTTGAAAAACATTTTGCAGTTTAATTATAAAGCCATAAAGCCAGTTTAATTATTTTTGGTGTGTTGTTTCTTCATACAGAAGTATGTCCAAACTGACTGATAATGAAACATTACTCAACTCAACTCAATTCAGTTCAGCGAAGCATGATGATTGAAGCACGTTTAACACTGGTTGTCTGATGTTTCATTATCCGTCACTTTCTGGATTATTTGTGGTTGTTGATACAACACATGTGATTTTAGATTTTTATGGTTTGGTAAGCAATTTATTTGACGTAAACGTTAAGAAGTGATTCATAGGAAAAATTATAAAACATTTTGTATTTATAATTTATTTTCAGGTTAACAATTATAAAAACCAACCATTCGATTATAGAAAGCCACCCATTTTGCTTTGTCTTTTTACGATCTGGTGAGCAATTCTTTGCCATACACGCTAAAAAATGATTCATAGGAAAAAGTCAAAAACATAATAAAAATTAATTTCTGCAAAGGGAATATCTTATAGAATTTCATTCATTCTGTTCACCGATTCCTTGAATTCGTTTTGGCACCAGCAAATTCTAATTCCCTATAATTTGTAGCACAGGGAAACATCTCATCTTCGAAGTATGTACAACATGAAGAATATTTGGGTCCGATTCTTGTTTGATTATTCTATTTCTTATCAGTAGAGAAACGTAAGGTAATATGTATACAACGGGTCAGGTATGATATGGAAACCTGAATTATTTGTTTTATTTTCCTCTCAAATTAACCACGTTCAGTTTCAGAGCAGAACTAAACTATGTTCAAAAATTTTATTTGTATTGTATAATTTCTATTATTCAGAATATATGCATGATGATTATAAGCTGAGGTCGTGAGGCTTGAAAAAAGTGGTTATTCTATTCTAACTTAACTTAAGTGGTGTTTCGGACTTGCATAGACACCGCCTAAACTGTCGTGTCCTCATCAATATGCCGAGAGCTGACTATAGCTTAACCTATGGGTGGGGGAAGAAATCTAGGTGCGAGGTTGAGTGTCGTCCAATCTACGCTTTCCGTTACCACTGGTGCTCGGTGGTGGTGTCGTCATGTTTCGGGAGTTGTATGATTATGATTTAATTCCTGTAGTATTCTATGTAACAGCATGTATAATTTATGAATGTATGTAAAATTCTGTATGTATAATAAGAGAAAGTATAAATTCCCAAACTTTAGTGGTTTGTTTTTGAAAAGTAGGTGAAATTTTTGGTTGTGAATGAGTTTTTGGTATAATCATTTTGATAATTTGGGGGTGAGGTTTAAAAATGTTAAGCATGTTTGTTTAGTGATACATGCGTATCCTATCATATCCAGTTTCCAGGAACTCTTAATCCCAGAGTATCAACACTAGAACATGAGTCAAGAGCTCCTGCATGCCACATGCAGTTCGGCAAAATTCCATACCCCAAAAAAATTCCTAGAATTTTTTCCAAACGCCAACATTTTGGTTGTCAAAAATATTTCATATGAAGTTTTACTGTCCGTTAACCCCCGATTATCTATCTTTAGGCTGGCTCGTCCGAGCGGGAGATAGGACAAGCGCGTTAGGCCCGCGCAGCGGTGGTATTTCAGTGGTCACCTACCTCATAGAATTTCGTGTATACCTTGAGGAACAAACTCTACTTCATGAAATCCCCAAAGAGGGGGGAATTTTAGTTTTCCCTTTCCTTCTCGTCCGCAACAAGTGGTAACAAGGAACCCGTATCACATGCCTTTCGTTTTGGCCGACATAAATGCTGGGTGCCATGGAAGCCGGCCAAATGACCCCCGCTGAGAAACTTCATAGTTGAAACCCGACACGGCGCTGCACCGGCGGACGAGATAATCCTCCAAAGGGAGGGAAATTTCGTCAAAGAGGGGGGAATTGGCAGAAATTAGGTAATTTTACCTACACCTTAAGGAACACATTATACACTTTGAAAATGCCAAAGAGGGGGAATTCCACTTTCCCGTTCTTCTCTCGTCCGCTAGTGCGGCCCGTGAGCAGATATTATATTATGAACCGTACCACTAGCGGACGAGAAGGGGAGGGAAAAGTCGAAATTCCCCCTCTTTGGAAGTTTAAAAAACTGGAATTTGTTTCGTAAGGTGTGGGTAAAATTATGTCAATTCCCCCTCTCTTCGGGAAGATTCTCCTCCCTTTAGAGGTCTGGCTCGTCCGCCAATGTGAGAAGATATTATAAACTGTACACGTGTAGAGTAGTTTTGTATCACTCACTAGCGAACGAGAAGGGGAGGGAAAAGTGGAATTCCCCCTCTTAGGGAACTTCAAAAAGTAGAATTTGTTCTTCAAGGTGTCGGTAAAATAACCTTATTTCTGCCAATTCCCCCCTATTTGGAAAGATTCCCCTCCCTTTAGACGTTTGCCTTGTCCGCCAGTGTGAAAAGATATTATGAACTGTAAGCGTGTAGAGTAGTTTTGTATCACTCACTAGCGGACGAGAAGGGGAAGAAAAGTGGAATTCCCCCTCTTTGGCAATTTCAAAAAGTAGAATTTGTTCTTCAAGGTGTAGGTAAAATAACCTTAGTTCTGCCAATTCCCCCCTCTTTGGAAAAATTCTTCTTCCTTTGGAGGTTTAGCTTGTCCACCAGTGTTATCACTCATGCATAGACTTTGCTCAACATAGAATTATCTTTTTGAATGTACATATGTCAAATTTTTACATTAGTAAAACTTTTCTTTCTGTAAGTTGAGGCTAGTGATGTTTCATTATCAGACGTTTTGGGCAATACTTTTGCTTGCTTGCAGAAACAACATACGGACTTCTATGGAATATCCATAGAAGAAGAAGCGGTATGCTTCCGGACATGATTAGTATTCTATCGGCGGCCATTTGTATCTACATTCAGTGACTGTGTCAGACAGTGAATCAAGGATTTCATCCTCTCATGTTTTTAAACTTTTTTTTAATATTTCTCAATCAGCTAATTATCCGAAGGGAGGTGAATTTTAGTCAAATAGGGGGGAATTGGCAGTTTTTAGGCTTTTTGTCTAAACCTTAGGAAACAAGTTCTACATTTTGAAAACGTTATAAAGGGGGGAATTTAATTTTTTCCCACCCTTTTAGTCCGCTAGTTTTCAACTAGTCGGCCACGTGGCTCAGTTGGTTAACGCGCTTCGTAAAGTAGCGTGGGGTCGAGAGTTCAAAACTCACACCTTTCTAGCTGTGATTACAAAGCTGCCCTGTTGGTGAGGGGCGTTAAAGACATCGCACTCTGTCTGTGGGGGTTAGTCGCTCCGCACAGACTGGTATGGGAGGACCTCCTCGCTATCATCTCATTGTAGATGCTGAGAATCATTCCCGACGGCCATCTCCGTCAAATGACCTTTATCCCTTTTTAACTACCACTATATGTACATTTGTATGTGTATGTACCTGTATCCTAAAAAATCGTATAGATGACAACACGGACAACACATTTTCTTGGCTGCAGACATCTACATATCTCATTAGTCATATTGTTTGTATTGCATGAAAAAAAACAATATCAGTGTCGCTCGTGAGAAATGCTGTATAACCATCACACGACTCCTTATTACTCATTTTTTCATTATAAAATGCTCTGTAAGAATTTTTCACAGCTTTTGTCAACCACTTATCATGTTTTTCCTAAGAATTTTTGAAACGTTTCTTCAGCTCAGTGCAGTCAATAGCAGTGTAGTGCACGCTGGTTAAGTTTTTTTCACAACTCTCCTAAAATAAATTATGCAATGCAAATACAAAAAATACATTCCAACAAACAATAAATTTGAATCGAACTTTTTTATTTTTTTCGCCATTGCTTTTTTGCCAGTTTATACCAGTTTGCTTGATTTTGCTACCGAAACAACGTTTGTATAGCCTATCCAGGGTTTCTTGTTAGCCAATATTTTTGGTTGACGCGCAGTTTGAATTCAAATCAGTTAAATTCATGGCAAGCTTTCAAATTTTCGAAAAAAAAATTCGCCAAAAACTTAAACAACATACGGAAAGTGCATTTAATTCATTACATACGTCCGTAACCGACCCACAAAATTATTTTTCGATTACAATAATTGGGACCAGACTGACCAAATAATAATTGGGAAACACTTTACTTGTGCAATTGTATGTAGACATCTAAAATAATGTCGACTATTCAAGTATCATATTGCAAAACTTTTCAGCTTATTTCTTGTTTTCACATCTCACTAATTTTCCTTTTTTATTCACCCAATCCAGTCTGCTATAGTCAACCAAAAAAGCATTCGAAAATCGATAACTTCGATAAAACAAATAAAGAGGAAATACATACATTCGTAAGAACTGATGTCCTCATGCAATTTTATAGTCGAATTTTTTGGTTACGACTTTTTTTAGGAACTTTTTTGTGTAAACCTTTTCGTCAACCCCAAATTGCTGCTTTCGACCGCCAATTTCGGGGTGAGAGAAAGGTTTTACACAAAAAAAAGTTTCAAAAAAATTCGTAACCAAAAAATTTGACTATAGACACCAGAATCAATGTCGACTCTGCAAATACCCTATTACAGGACTATTCTTGATTAATTCTCGCTTACACATCACAAACAGTTTATCCTTTTTCAATATTCAATTGGTTTGATTCCAGACACCAAAACCAGGATACATTTGTAATTGGGAATTTTTTAATTACGGCTGTCCTTGTGCACCTTATGGACATTTGAACTAATGTCGACGACTCTACAAGTATGTAGCTCATAGCTGAATTTATTCAATTTTAATTCTCGCTTACACTCACAAACAGTTCCGATTTCTGGCATATAATCAATCGGTCTCACAAATTACGAATAACAAATTGAAGTTGTGTTTATCCTCTTTCATTCTCCAGTTTGCTTGATTCTGGACACCAGAAACGACATCTGTAATTGGGGGGATTTTCCCCACGGCTGTCCTCGTGCAATTGTAAATTTTCAAAACATTGTTGACTTTGTACATATCGTGTTGCACAACTTTAAAAATAATTTTCGTTTACACATCACATGTAGATGTTTGTATTTTTCATTTTATGGAAAAAAACGTTACGGCTGTTCATGCGCAGAGGTGGCAAAGTTAATCCCAATAATTACTGCTTTTTCATTATTTTCGAAAAATAATTATTTCAAAAAGTTGATTTTTATCCATAATGTTAGTATGTCCATAAGTTTCATCCCCCTCTTCTTCATTCATTAATCGTAATGAACAAATCTGTTTGCTTATTCACGATAATTTGTTATTGCTTAAAATATTAAAATAAACAACAAATGTTTTTTTACTTATTTTTCGTGAAATCCATTCTGGCCTCCGCCAACCAAAAATTAGCATGCGATATTTCTAATTGGGAAATATATTATTACGGCTGTCTACGGGTGCACACGCTATTGGTTCTCAAATTTAATTAATTACCAAATTTGATTAATTTCCGATTTCACTTTATATATAAATATATATCACATTTCATCTAATGCATAGGAAATTTCTAATTTAGACATTTTCATTACGACATGTCCTTGTGCTAAGGTGGACATATAAATTGACGTCGATTTGTCACTCTACGGGTGTGGAAGAAAAAGTTACATACATTGAAAACCGGCTGGTCGGGTCAGTTTCAGAGCCCGTATGTTATTTCTGCAAGCAAAAGTATTGCCCAAAACGTCTGATAATGAAACATCACTAGCCTCAACTCAACTCGGTTAACGCCATAGTTTAACACAGTATATAATCGGGTGATGATGATTGATGTGCGTGTTAACACCGAGTGTCTGATGTTTCATTATCAGACGTTTTGTATGACATTTTTGCTTGGGGAAACAACATACGAGCTTTATTATACCTTTTCTACATCCACATTGTATTTCACTATATTTACATGCTGACTAGGTATACATACCATCTTATCAAGGGGTTCCTGTTATAGTCTGGTCCGAGTTTCCCGTTACCGATAATTTTTACTGTAATCCTTTTGGCGCGAATTCAAATTTCGCCCGACGTCGGTTGTTTCTCGGAAAAAAATTATGTCTCAAAGTAATTGATAATAAAACATCAGACATTGTTAACACACGCACATCAATCCTCATCACCCCATCATGAACTGTGTTAAACTATGTATGGTGTTTAACTGAGTGAGTTGATGATGATTCAGTGTAATAATGTTTCATGATCATACATTTTTTCAAGACTTTTGCTGGCAGAAAAAGTATCCAGGCGTTATCAAAAAAATTTTGGTCGAAACTGCCTGTTTAACGTTTTTTTTGTGTCTACTAGAACCATACGTCTAAACCATTAAAATGGCTCGCATTCAAATTCCAGTTTCATAATCAGTAGATGATGCTAGATAAATTTATGTAAATACAAACGTACGTTGTTTCTGCCAGCAAAAATATTGCCCAAAACGTCTGATAATGAAACATCAATAGCCTCAACTCAATTCGGTTGACACCATAGTTTAACACAGTCTAGCATGGGGTGTTGATGATTGGTGTGCGTGCTAACACGGATTTTCTGATGTTTCATTATCAGTCAGACGTTTTGGGCAATATTTTTGCTTGCAGAAACAACATATGGGCTTTACAAACGTGTCTGAAAGTCGAGCATAATTTCTCAATGTATGTCTTGCACTTTCAGCAAATCACCATTTTTCCGACGCTAACTTCCCCTCTCCCTTTTCCCCCTCCAAAGTCCCGCAAATGTTGTTTATCTCGTTGAACTTTCACTGAGCGGCTGGGCGCCCGCCCTCCCGTTTTTACAGCGTTGAAACTTCGTGGAATCAGGAACCCAGAATTAATGGCACATTAGGAGGGCACGTAAGTTTGGCCCGTGTTATATGTAAGCAAAATTATTAGCAGAATGTTTTCAAAATTTTAGCTTGGTCAGGGTATCATGTTATCAAAAATTATTTCTATGAATTCGTTATTCGCAATCACGCGTGAATGTACCATGAAATTATCATTTTAGCCAGAAGATTTGAATGCGCACTAAAATTAAATTTGAATTCGAATTGGGCGCGCGCGCATGCGTAATTTTAAGTCTTACTTGACTTGGCAAAGCCAGCGGTGCTGCAGAATCATCAACTTACAACAACATACAGGGCTGCCTGAGATTCAAGTGAAAAGTTGTTGTGTTAACTACTCCAACTTCTGAATCGTTAGCTGCATCAAATGTAAGAGAAGGTGATGCATAATAGTCGGCTGTCCGACTCAACTCAACCCAACAGATGTATGCTATAACATGCAATCATCATGTTCAGTGGGTGTTACCCGCGTTGGACACGTTAACGTCTACATACGTTAAATTACAATGAAAAGCGTTTGAAAAGGTCATCCTGTTTATCTGGTTATCTAAAACTCACCGTGAAAACACTCAAACTTTCACAACTGAAGTTCCACTCACAAGTGCATCGAACGGTCTGGGGATTGGGGAATTTCGAATTTGTTTCAAAAACTGTCCAAATACAGAAACAAAAGTCTCTCCGAATATTTGAGTATGAACATTTTGCGTGTTCTTAATTTTCTACTTTAACAAAAATACCTTTTTCGGCCAGGCAGATGCATTGATAGGCATCTAGAAAATTCCACTATATACCGTCATTAAATGTAATAGATAAAACAGTATAATAGATTTATTTCTAACATTTGTTGTACTCACTTTATAAATTTCATTCACTTGTTTTGCTCATTATAATCAAAATTCTATGTTTTTCTGATTCTTCAAGACCACTCTGAATGTGCCACTGAAGTTTCACCATTCTTGCTTCAAACCACTAGCGGACGAAGGATGAACGGAAAAGTGGAATTCCCCCTCTTTGACGCTTTCAAAAAGTAGAAATTGTTCCCTAAGGCGTAGGTAAATTTGTCTAGTTTCTGCCAATTCCCCCATTCTGTGGAAAAACTCCCCTCCCTTTGGATGTTTGGCTCATCCGCCAGTCCTCCAAACCTCGTTTATAATGTCGCACAATCCATCATTTCGTTCAGTAGACTTTGCCTTTCCCAATAATGGTTGGATGGGAAAACCGCAGAACGTTGAGAAAAGTTTTTCTTCGATCCGGATATGGATTTCACTGTTTATCTATGTATCTCAGTTTTCTTAATTATTGGAGAACAAATAGTTTTTTATTCCTTCTCAATCGAAATCCCCCGACTTTCCCGTTTCCCCGTCTGAAAGTGTGGATGTGAGGAAATTCAACACATTTCTCATACAATTATCAGAAATTCGTAGAACTAAAGATATAGACTATCACGAATTACGGTCAATGACTCCTCGAGCTTCGGAATTAGTAACATAAATTCAAAAAAGTCTTACCAACATTTCATCGACGTATGTACCTCTTGGAACAAACCACTAGCGGCCGAGAGAGCAACAAAAAAGTTAAACACCCCTTCCTAAACCAATTCTAAAAGAAGAATTTGTTCTTGGAGGTATACATAGGTAAAATCACCTCAAAACTGTTTATTCTCCCTCTTTGGGAAAACTCTCCTCCCCTTTGAAGATGGGCTCGTCCGTCAGTGGAACAAAACGGAAAATCGCCAGAAGTTGGCAGCTTTGAATGTCCCATTATGGACTCCATCTGTTGTTCTTTGGTACGTGTGGCACGTTGGGGAGCACAGGCGGATGAGCCAATCCTCCAAAGGGAAGGGAATCTCTCCAAATAGGGGGGAATCGGCAGAAATTCGGTCATTATACCTACATCTTAGGGAAAAGACTCTACTTTTTGAAAACACTAAAGAGGGGGGGAATACCACCTTTCCCTCCCCTTCTCGTCCGCTAGTGTTTGGGAGTGCCCTTGTCGACATTCACCCCCCCCCCCCCCCCCCCTCCCCTGGCCTACGGGGGCTCACTTACATGTTGTTCGTTAGTCGATAACACTAGCGGACGATAAGAGTGGGGGAAAATTGAATTTCCCCCCTCTTTGGGATTTTCAAAAAGTTGGAATTCGTTCCCCAGGGTGTGGGTAAATTGGCCTAAAAGCTGCTGATTCCCATCTCTTTGAGGAAAATCCCCTCTCTTTGGGGATCGGGCTCAACCGCCAGTGGTCGATAATATGTGCCCGAATGTTGCAGTGTCAACTAAGTAGTAGTAGAATTACATACATATATAGTCGATTTATCGGGTGACGACTTCCTTTGAACACACTCTGAAGCTCTGTTTCGATTCCCATGTAAAGCCCGAATGTTGTTTCTGCAAGCAGAAATGTTGCTCATAACGTCTGATAATGAAACATCAGACAATCAGTGTTAACACGCCTGGAATCATCAATTTCCCGGGAATCACCTCGATGTTAGGAATATTCTTACTCGTTGCAGTTCTGTGGTCGCCATTCAGGGTTTTTATCTTTCGCATACGCAATTCCAGCAACAACAACAACAACAACAACAACAACAACAACAACAACAACAACAACAACAACAACAACAATTATGCCTCAGTATTATAGTGATTAGTGAATCACTCACCCAGTTGTTAATCATTCCTATTTCATTGGTGGGTTGAGTCACTAGCTGACAGGAAGAGAAGGGAAAAGAGGAACTACCCCTCTTTGAATAGAGTTCGTTTCTTAAGGTGTAGGTAAATTGACATTTATTCTGCCTGTTCTCCTCTTTGAAGAGATTTGGAGTTTTTCATGAAAAATCCCGCAGCGGGAAAGTTTCCTTGCTTCAACCTGTATTCTTTATATTCTGTACTTTATTCCATCTATCTTTCTCTGAATTTGGCATTTAGAGCAAATCATAGTAGAGTGTCGGACATTGCAAAGCTGTATTTCACTCCACTGCCAAAAGTTGTGTAAAATTTCTGCACTCCGCCCTGTGAAAGCCGTCTGGTTTGTTTAGACGAAGTCCAAGAGGTTTTCTCTTGTGTGAAAAGGAGTGAAATGATGAGAATTTTCGCTTTCCTTCTAGAGAAAAACTAATAAAGTCGTGAAATTTTTCCAAAAGATTTTATAATACCATTTCGCTGTTTTACTCATATGGGGAATTTTCAGAGATGGGGGATAAGTAGTTTTGAGGTCATTTTACCTACATCTCAAAGAACAAATTTTACTTATTCAAAACGGCAAAGAGGGGGGAATTCCACTGTTTCCACCCAGTCTCGTTTGCCAGTGATATGTACCATTCCAATTCTGTTTCCGGACCTGCCATGAAACAGCTAATTAAAGGCGGATAGTCAAATTTAATCTCTCAAAAAAATTACAATGTCAAAAATTAAAAATCAAAATTAAAATCAAAAATTACAATTACAAATTCAAGTTATCTTGTTATCAAAGCTAATTTATAAGCATCATCGTTAATTAAATAATTGCAATTTTTGTATGTGGTCCAAACGCTTTATGAAAAAGATTTTGATTTTAGAATTTTTGAAGCGCGCCAAAACAGCTTTGAATTCAAATTGCGCGCCAAAATGTTTTTGACTAACAAGAAACCCTGAATCGGGCTATACTATAAACGTCAAGCACTGTTTTTACAGGCTCTTCATGGCGGCCGTGTTTGTCTAACATGGATTCTGTATACATAGAACCACTAGCGGATGGGAAAGCAACGGAAAAGTGGAGTTTCCCCCTCTTTGGTAATTTTAAAATAAGGAATTTATTTTCTTAAAGCGTAGTTAAAATGTTCTCAAAACTGATAAATCCCCTTTTTTTCGGGGAAATTCACCTCATTCTGGAGGATTGGCTCGTCCGCCAGTGTAAAGGATGTCCTATTTCATAAGCGTAAGCATTTTAGCTGTCACCGCTGACACTGGGTCTGGCGCGCACTTACATATGTCCGAAAATTCATGTTTCTCGTGTGGTGAAATTCAATTTTATTTTTTTGTTTTTTTTTCATTTTTATTTTTTTGTTTCATTTTAATGTTTCTATTTTTTATGTTTTTTGTTTTATGTCCTATTTCATAAGTGTAAGCATTTTAGCTGTCACCGCTGACACTGGGTCTGGCACGCACTTACATATGTCCGAAAATTCATGTTTCTCGTGTGGTGAAATTCAATTTTATTTTTTTGTTTTTTTTTCATTTTTATTTTTTTGTTTCATTTTAATGTTTCTATTTTTTATGTTTTTTGTTTTATGTCCTATTTCATAAGTGTAAGCATTTTAGCTGTCACCGCTGACACTGGGTCTGGCACGCACTTACATATGTCCGAAAATTCATGTTTCTCGTGTGGTGAAATTCAATTTTATTTTTTTGTTTTTTTTTCATTTTTATTTTTTTGTTTAATTTTAATGTTTCTATTTTTTATGTTTTTTGTTTTATGTCCTATTTCATAAGTGTAAGCATTTTAGCTGTCACCGCTGACACTGGGTCTGGCACGCACTTACATATGTCCGAAAATTCATGTTTCTCGTGTGATGAAATTCAATTTGATTTTTTTGTTTTTTTTTCATTTTTATTTTTTTGTTTTATTTTAATGCTTCTATTTTTTATGTTTTTTGTTTTATGTCCTATTTCATAAGTGTAAGCATTTTAGCTGTCACCGCTGACACTGGGTCTGGCGCGTGCATACATATGTCCGAAAATTCACGTTTCTCGTGTGGTGAAAGTCCATTTAATTTTTGGTGTTTTTATTCATTTTGTTTTGTTTCTATTTTTTGTTTCATTTTTATGTTTTTGTTTTTTTATGTTTTTTGTTTTATGTCCTATTTCATAAGCGTAAGCATATTAGCTGTCACGCCGACACTGGGTCTGGCGCGCACTTACATAGGATAAGTCCGAAAATTCATGTTTCTCGTGTGATGAAATTCCATTAAAATGTTTTGTTCATTTTGTTTTATTTCTATTTTTTTGTTTCATTTTTGTGTTTTTATTTTTCATGTTTTTTGTTTCATGTCCTATTTCATAAGCGTAAGCATCTTAGCTGTCAACGCTGACACTGGGTCTGGCACACACTTAATGTATGTCCGGAAAATTTAGGTTTCTCATCATGAAATAAAATTGTTCTTTTTCATTTACTTTCCTTTCTTTTGTTCTTTTTTATGTCCTTTTAATTGGGGTATTTCTTTCTTCGTGTTTCCATTTTTTTTCATGTTTTTATTTTATGTCCTATTTCATAAGGGTAAGCATTTTAGCAGTCGCTCTGACACTGGGTCTGGCGCGCTTTTATGTATGAAAATTCCAGTTTTATTGTATTTTTTACATAGAATTTAAATTTTGGCCGCGTAACAAGAAATCATGTTTTGGCTACATGTACTGTATTTTGTATCAGCAGCCAAAACTAATCCCATAAAGGTCGGAACATCAACACGTTTTACAAGTCTGAATCATCAACATCACCTCATGTTTCACTGTGTTAAACTATACATAGATAATGTTTCATTATCCGTCAATTTGAGAAACTGCATTTGAAGACACAACATACGGGCTCTAGAATGTTTCTCTCCACCTCTATGTATTTACTTGTCATAGAAACATGTTCATTGGATTAGGCAAAAAACTTACTTGAATGTGCTCTGTGTGTGGATAGTAAAAGGCATTCATGGTTCAATAGCTGGTTAAGGTTTTTTAGCCTTATGTAACTAGAAGGCGCAGTTCAAAATCGTGTCATATTCACGAATATAAAAATCGTTCTTAGTGGAATCAGGATCAAACGTGACACACAATGTCGCGTTGGCTGAATCTCTCATCAATCAAATGTGTCACTTATATTTAACAACTTGATGAACCTGTCTAATTTAAGTCATGATGAAGTTATAAATAAGGAACACCTGTTTAATCTAGCATCTTATAACTGTCAAAGTGAACGCCTTTCACAAAAAAATTCCATTTTACTATATAAAAAGATACAAAAATAGTTTTTTTTGTGAAATCTGGATCCAACGTGACACACTTGGGGTCACGCTTGACTGAATGGCTCAATTTCAGTAAACACTATGTCACACATATACAGGACAACATAATCGAGGGTTCCAACACGTTGCGCCCGGTTCATTGTAAGAAACCCTGAATAGGCTCAGCAATCTCAATTAATCAGAACTCTCGAAAAAATCTCTTGTTCATCGCATTAACTTTCACAAGAAATCTTTTTTTTTTGAGAAATCTGTACCGAATGTGACACACTCAGTGTCACGTTTGGCTGAATGGCTCAATTTCAGTGAACACTATGTCACACATATACAGGACAACATAATCGGCGGGTTCCAACACGTTGCACCCCGGCTCACCAGCGGACGAAAAGGGGTGGGAAAAGTAGAATTTTCCCCTTTTTGGCGTTTTTTTAGTAAAATTATTTCCTTAAGGAGTAGGTAAAATACCCTAAAAACTGGCGATTTCCTCTTCTATGGGGGAAATTCCCCTTTCTTTGGAGGGTTAGCTCGTCTGCCAGCGCGTCGGCTTATTGTAAGGGTATTTCGCTCGTATTCAAAAGGCCCCTGAGGTCTATCTATATAAGGCGCCGACCGAATGGGTGCTATGAATGAGCCCTTAATTGTCGCCCCCCGTCCCTATACTACCCCTCCCGTGGTACTCTTTAAAACCGTACCCCCGCCGGTCCCCGTCTATCTGTTTTATGTGTGGCGAGTGATATGAAAAGCGGAACTGTTTTTTCAAATTTAAAAGTTCAAGATTATAATTTTTCATTGTTCATGTTTTTTGGAAATTTGATAAAAAGAGTCCCTTTCGCCCTTTTACCCCTCATAGGGGTACATGGGGGAAGGCTTATCTACCACCCGTTCTCGCGGTCGTACATTAGTGGAGCCTATAAGTGTCTGTGTTCGGAAAGTCGTCGAGAAAGCCGAGATTTTCATGTCATTTATATACTGTGTGAGTGAGTGAGTGAGTGAGTGAGTGAGTGAGTGAGTGAGTGAGTGAGTGAGTGAGTGAGTGAGTGAGTGAGTGAGTGAGTGAGTGAGTGAGTGAGTGAGTGAGTGAGTGAGTAAGTGAGTGAGTGAGTGAGTGAGTGAGTGAGTGAGTGAGTGAATGAGTGAGTGAGTGAGTGAGTGAGTGAGTGAGTGAGTGAGTGAGTGATTGAGTGAGTGAGTGAGTGAGTGAGTGAGTGAGTGAGTGAGTGAGTGAGTGAGTGAGTGAGTGAGTGAGTGAGTGAGTGAGTGAGTGAGTGAGTGAGTGAGTGAGTGAGTGAGTGAGTGAGTGAGTGAGTGAGTGAGTGAGTGAGTGAGTGAGTGAGTGAGTGAGTGAGTGAGTGAGTGAGTGAGTGAGTGAGTGAGTGAGTGAGTGAGTGAGTGAGTGAGTGAGTGAGTGAGTGAGTGAGTGAGTGAGTGAGTGAGTGAGTGAGTGAGTGAGTGAGTGAGTGAGTGAGTGAGTGGGTCATTGAGTGACAAGTTACAATTTTTCCATTGCAGATTCATCTCACTAATATATTATTTATTCACCTTTGTGCCAAATTATTTATTTTCGTCCATTATTCACGTCCATCATCACTTCAATCTGCATCGCCAAATTTCTACATATTAAATCGCCTCATCAAAAATTATTTATTACCACGGCAACATTACCATGACGTAACAGTGCGTACAAATACTTCATTGTTACTTTAAATTGTTACGCGTAACGAAATTGGCGTCGTTACGCGCAACAACTACCGGTGCTACACTTATATATTACCTGATACCCAGTCATATCGTTGTGACGCGGGTGTGGTGCGGTGCGGTTACTACTCACATGTTATAACATAGTGACGCACGCGTGAGAGCGCCGTCGTGTGTGCGACGCAGTTTGCGATGCGTGATACACCGCAACAAATCGAGGCGGCGCAGCCGCAGCAGGCGTTTTATTACTATCAGGTTATTTAAATTCATTTTGTAGCATTTTAATTCATTAGTGGACTAAACTTGAAATCACCACACCACCTTCAGTTGATCTGTGGCCAGACTTTTCATGATTGCACAAACACACAATTCAGATGAGATTAAATCACATCCCTGCTTATTTTTTACTGAAAATCTCAAAAGTATAGCCAGTCCAGAGTTTCTTATTAGCCAAAAACTTTTTAGCGCGCAGTTTATATTCAAATCTGCGTTTGGCGCGCTTTTAATTTTTCAAGAAACAAAATCTTTTTCCAATCTGC
>OZ038447.1:23537937-23562426 GCA_964036265.1 Daptonema setosum | reverse complement strand
AAATACATCCTGTGTGGCGTTTTTTCTTGTGTTTTTTTCTTGATTTTTGTTGTTGATGTAGTTGTTTTTTTGTCGTGTCTGGAAGAATCGGAAACGCTTTTTTGTGTGGCAAAAAAATGTTCATCTCTCTATTTGGTTGTTGTTGTTGTTGTTGTTGTTGTTGTTGTTGTTGTTGTTGTGTTTGTTGTTGTTGTTGTCTGTCCTTCTTTAACGAAAAACAGATTTTTGACGGAAACCCAAAGTCTCGAGGATTTTTTTCTACTTTAATTCACGCTTCTTTCTTTCTTCTCTTTGTTCTATTCACGCCACATTTTATTTCCTGCTCTTTATAGGTCTTTCAGGAAAGTAAAAAGGAAAGTAGAATGGAAAGTAAAAATTGTAATTAATCTGCAAAATATTTCAGTGAAAATATTCATTTTGTTCTTTGGAACATTTTCTTCGATAAAATGGTTTACCATTTATTGGCCTTTTTACTTTTCATTTTCCTTTCTTTTTTACTTTCCTCATTACTCTGAAAGCCCATTAGGTTTCTGAACCTGTTGAACTATTTCCGACGCTCTCTCTGTAAAATTTATGGTATTTATGTGGCAGGAAACATTCCTTGAATGTTACCCTAAATCACTAAATAAATTTACGTATTTATTTTCAAATTTTTCCGAGGATTTTCATTCGAGGATGTCATGAAAAAGTCGTTGAGAGAGCATCGTTAATAAACTGTCAGATTCAGAATTAATTTGAATGACCTGTCTCTAAACCGTCTAAATTCACTGAATTGGCTGTTGTGTGTCGTACCGTGTGGTAACTTTTTTTTAAACTTTACCTTTTTAATTTTCTTTCATTGTTTCGTTTTCTTCTTATTCAAAAACTATGATCAGCACACTTAAACAGTATATTTATTTTGTTTAAATTAGACAAGAATCGTCGACATGTTGTTTCTGAGTCGAATTCTTTTCCGTCTAAACTTTATTAGATATAAAAAGATCAACATTTCGTTTTATTTCATTGCCTCTCTCTTCAGCTAATACCGTTAATAATCTACTACTTCTTGTAGTTATGTGAAAAGTTTGAGAAAATATTAGAGTTGTGAAAATTATACGAATCTGAAATTGAAACCATACTTGTCTCAAATCAGAAATGTGTCGATGAATCTCATAAAAAATCATGAATCTCAAATTAAATCTTCACCAAAATACAGGACAGAGATCGTTGCGCCAGTCGAAAACACCTTCATGACTCGGTGGACGAGATGAGAAAGTTCAACATGCGACGGAAACTAAAAGTCAGTCAGTCAGTCAGTCAGTCAGTCAGTCAGTCAGTCAGTCAGTCAGTCAGTCAGTCAGTCAGTCAGTCAGTCAGTCAGTCAGCCAGTCAGTCAATCAGTCAGTCTGTCAGTCAGTCAGTCAGTCAATCAGTCAGTCAGTCAATCAGTCAGTCAGTCAGTCAGTCAGTCAGTTACATAGTCAGTCAGTCAGTCAGTCAGTCAGTCAGTCAGTCAGTCAGTCAGTCAGTCAGTCAGTCAGTCAGTCAGTTAGCCATGTTGCAGAGTACGGTGCTAGCTGTCGTCCATAGTGGAAAATGGCATTCAATGAGAGGGAAAAATATGAACGATGCAAATGATGTTCAAGCGCAAGCGCCCCTTTATAAGGGTGTACAACAGTGAGTGAGTTTGTGAGTGAGTGAGTGAGTGAGTGAGTGAGTGAGTGAGTGAGTGAGTGAGTGAGTGAGTGAGTGAGTGAGTGAGTGAGTGAGTGAGTGAGTGAGTGAGTGAGTGAGTGAGTGAGTTAGTGAGTGAATGAAAGAGCGAGTGAGTGATTAATCTATGTATATGGTTTTTCTGCATAGACTTACAGTAACGGATGAAGGACAAGCACAGAACATCGAGTTTTTTTATCAAAAATTTCATATACCCAGCTTGAAACGTGAACGTTTAAAAAGTCTCAAAAAAACTTTATCTCACTCACTCACTCACTCACTCACTCACTCACTCACTCACTCACTCACTCACTCACTCACTCACTCACTCAATCACTGACTTACTGTTTCACTCACTCACTCACTCACTCACTCACTCACTCACTCACTCACTCATCCAGGTGCTCTTCACACTGGACCAGATCGCGGCCCTCACCGACCGTGTAACGGCCAACGATCCCCAGCTGTGGTCTTTTCTTCAAATGACCTTAAGTGATACGAAACTACATGAAACATTACAAGTGAGTTGTATTATAATTTATTTTTATTTTTCTTGAAATGTTTTTTGTTAGTGTTTTTTAAATAAAAATACTGTTTTCTTGTGTTGGAATTTTCCTGCCGCTCGCGTGACGTTTTTTTCTAGTTGCGACGAGGTTCAGCTCAACAATACGAAGAGATTTTCAAAAAATGTTTCTTTCCAGATTTTTGCTCTTTCCTGAAGTTTGATCAGCTCGCGTGAATTTTTCTCTCTTAGTTTACTTGGTTTTACAAATCATGTTCGGTTTATAAGTAATTTAAAACCTTTTAGAACAGTATTATCCCTCATAGAAGCTCTCACAAGTACATGCTCATACACCTACTAATGTGTGTAAAGACCCTTTCGGGAATCTAGTGAAATTTGACAGACAAAAATAGTCAGACCATGAACCATTAGGTTGAGAACTTTTTGAGTGAAATAAACGCTAATTTTGTAAAAAAAAATTTAAACATGAGCCGATTAATAAAAAACATCGTAGCCCGTAAAATACACCTTTTACGCCGAACTCAGATGTTGGCTAGTTCAGTACGTGCATCATGCACGCGTGGAACAAAAGTAAAGTTGATGTTTCACCATCTGAGCAAAATAGTGTGTGGGATTTTCACTAGAATCTCGAAAGCGTCTTTACTTGTATAGCTTGTTCACAGTATCTTGTAACTAACTCCTACAGTCTGTAACCCCGTTACCACAAATGTAACTCATATAGCCTATCCAGGGTTTCTTATTAGCCAAAAACGTTTTCACGTGCAGTTTGAATTCAAATCTGTTGTTGGTGCGCTTTCAATTTTTTGAAAAACAAAATTCTTTTTCACATAACATTCGGATAACAAACAAAAATCGCACCTTATTTATTCATTGCATAAGTGCGAAACCGACCCTCAGATTTTTTTGATAACAAGAAAACCTGACCAAGCTACATGTGAATGAGTAAATGAATTTTTAAAATTAAATTAAAATTAAAATTAAAAAATTAAAATACACTCGTGATTTACACTGGTTAAGTTTACTTCATTCCTCACCTCTACTCCTCAGAAATTTATTATTTTTGGATTGATCATCGACTGATGAGTCCCACCAATCCAGGCGACTCGATTCAGGGTTGAAACGCGACTTTTCCAATTTTGTTTATACGACGCATTGTTCCCATGTCCATTACCCGAATATTCGAAGAGAAAATTGAACATTGAGTGTGTGAAGTGTGTTTACAAAGAAAAGTTGGGAGTATCAAGGAACGCTGAATATGCCATGGATTCTACTTGTACAGGGTGTCCCATTTAAAAATGAACGTTTGTGTTCGCTCCTAAAACCACAATTTTCAATCGATTTTTTTACGATTTTTTACAACTTGACGCAAAATTTTTGAAAATCAAATAAAAATTACGGTTTTTAGAGCATTTGCAAATGTTCATTTTTAAATGGGACACCCTGTACATGTATGGCGTAGGCACCAATGAAATGTGCCATGTAAATAGGCCACGCCCGGAAGCGTTAAACTGTCATCAGATATAGACACGGGCACATTCCATTTCACATGCCGCAGTTATACCGTATAATTATCGTTATGGTATAGTCGATAACTATGATCAAACTTTCCAAATTGGTGACGGAAAATCCCAAGTATAATTATCAAGTCTGCAAGTATAACTATAAAAGTTCCCAAGTGTAATTATCAACTACATCAGTCATATTCAATAATTTATGGTTATTGAAAAGTATGATACAATATCATTGAGTATCAGTGAAACTTTCATTAAGTCCCTCGGTCAGTCATTTGGTTAGATAGTCAGTCAGTCAGGCAGTAATTAAGTTGGCCAACTATGTCTGTATGTAGTCAGTCAGTCAGTCAGTCAGTCAGTCAGTCAGCAACTTTCTGATTGATCTTCGTACTCTTATCTCGAGCTTCCGCGAAATTAAGATAACGATCTCTTTCAGCCTGGAGAGTTTTCACCAACGGATTTTTCGCATTAAAGTAAGCCGGAGAGCTTCTACGTTTTCGTGATTTTTTTCAAACATTTTATGTAAACAGTTGTGATTATTGGAATTTTCTTTGGTCGCTTTCCATATACTGTTTATTGTTTTATCATTACTGCAGTTTCAAGTCATTCACTCGTTGCCACGTAAAAAGATACAGGTATGTATAGGCCTCATAATTGATTATAAGAAATGGTTTAAAATGCGAGAACCCATGGCATGGCCAGAACCAGATTCTCAAGTAATGATTTTTCTGTGCCACGTTTTTCTTTTAACCAATTACGAGGCCTATATTTTATTAGAATATATATTTCGATTTTTCGACCCGTTTCTACACATGTACTGATTGATCTTGGTGAGGAAATTCAAAAACTTGATTGCGTGAAGAAAATTGATCAAAAAAACTTCCGTGTGCGAACACTATTTCAGTAAGTAACACTATAAGTAAAAAGAAACCGATCGACTATATTGTGCGTCAGTGCAAAGTTCGGGCAAAGTGTTTTCGAAACATGTGCTGTTTGTATAAACAAAGTCACCATATTGTGCCCAGCCTGAGAGCTCTGGTGGACGAAAAGGGGTATGAAAAGTGAAATTCCTCTTTTTGCCATTTAAAAAAAATTCCCTAAGGGTTAGGTAAAATGAACTGAAAACTGTCTATTCCCCTCTCTTTGATGAAAGTCCCCTCCCATTGGAGGATTAGCTCGTCCGCCAGTGGTTAAGAGTAATCGAGAGGCATATTTATAACATAACCAAGCTTTGTTATTACCCAGAAAATTACGATTATGATTATAAAAAATCATTTGTTTGATCTGATAGTCTCAATTAGCGGAGTTTTGTTTTGTTGAATGCGTTGTTAACCGAAGAAACTTTTTTTCTAAAAGTAATTGCAAAAAACTCTTCTAGCTCGTAGTTCACACTCCTTCTGTTTTCGCCGAAAAACTGGTTTCATAGCGTAAAAAATTGATAATAAATTATATCGAGATTACCAGCTTATCAATACATCGTAAAGAAACCAGTTTGTGTCGGCGTGCGCCACCAGCGGACGAGCAGCCTTTTTAAAGGTTGCAAACTGCTTCATAAGAAGGTGGAATAGCTTGTTTAAGGTAATTTTACCTACATCCTAGCTTATAAAAAAATTTCTGACCTCTCAAAATAGGGAAAGTTTTCCTTTTTGAAATCCCGGAACAGGGGAAATTTTATCTTTCCCTTCATTTCTCGTCCGTCTAGTGGTGAGCGCGTGCAGGAGCGCCAGTAAGTCAGCAACGGGAGCGCCAAGTGTAAATAAATGTATTTCATCCTGCCCCGTCGTCTAACTTGTTTGTATATTTATAGCATTCACAATTGATTAGTTTGTAAAATTTGAAAACTTTTCCTTTGTAAGACTTTCTTTTAGAATGCACTGCTTTGTGATGAATTCGATGAACACTACTTTTAATCACTCCTATATCCTATTCTCTGTCTGCTAAACAGCACACACTAGACAGTAGTATTGAAGTGATCACACAGAATATGGCTAGCATTCAAATTCAGCCTCTCAATGCTATATTGACCACTGTTGTTAGTCCGAGAATTGGATTGTTTAAGTGTCTCAAAATGGATGAGGGAGGGGCCAAAGGGTGGAGTTTGCCGTCAAGTGCAGATGGAAGGGGTTCGCTGGGGGTGAAATAACGAACTGGACCACTAAAGTACTCGGAAACGATTTATCGGCTTCTGAAGCGTGCCGTGAACGAGAGTAATGATTTCGATATTATTGATTTTCGAAACTTATCGGTTTAAATACTTTTTTATTATTTAAATTGATATCTTTCAAAAAAGCTAACCAAAATCTGTTGAAACATGTCAAAAACCTGACTGGAAATCCAGTTAAGTTTTTTTAAGTGACTTGTTACGTTTCCTATTTGCAAATCATTTAACTAACCAACATCTAACAAAGTCTTCCAGTCATTATTTCGTACTAACAACTATCAGTCAATATTTTTACGCCGAGTGATAATAGAAACCAAATTCTCCGCAAACAATATGTAATTGTTTTTACTTTGGTCCTACAACCTGACGACGCCACCGCCAACGCAAATTTTGGTCACGAATATCCTCCTGTCTTCAGTCAGGTACCATGAGTAACTGTACCGTCACCTTCTTTTTAGCTCTGGTTTTTTAGATATCTGCCTGTCCGTCTTTATTACAACATTTTATGTCTGCTGTATCAACAGGTTTTTTATCTCCATCTAGAACTTCTCATCTTCTTATTTGAATTGTTATCTCGAACTCTTATATAACATTCGAACTCAGCCACTCAGGTGTGGCACAAAGACTCCCTGACTTTGACCATCATTCAGTGGTTCCGCAATACCAACTCTGCCAGGGAACCACACAGCTGTGCCCATCGGCCAGCTGATGATGAAGTGAAAATTCGTCTTCGTCGGTCGACCCGCCAACTGTGGGCGGACTCTCAGGAAGAAATAACTAAATTCCCAATTTTTGCCACTCTCAAAAAGAGGAATTTGTTCTTCAGGTTGGAGATCAAACGTTCCAAAATGCGTGTACCTCGCACTTTAGGAACATGTCCTCTGAATGAAGGTTTCTCTTCCGCCAGTGCCACTACCCCAATCAATCAATCATAGTAGCACCTCGGGCTGTCGACTCGGCCGCCGATCGCAGAGTCTCCACATTGGACGCGTGCAGACGTTTTTTGGCGTTTTGTTTTTTAGTAGAACGGGAAAAAGTTTTCCAGATGTATCATCATCATTCAGGTTAAAGTTTAGTTCTGGGTGCTGAATGTTACTAATAATACTATTAATACTATTTCATTCCAATTTGGGAAGTATGTGCTAAAGAGCACCGGAAAACAAGTAAATACACATATACCGCATTGATTCACAAATCATCAATAATAATTTCAGGATGTGGGTATAGAACAGTTATCACTGTCTTGATGGTAGGGTTGCCAGAATAGTTTACTTTTGTAAAAAGAATGAAGATCAACAGTTTAATCAAGAATTATTTCAAGTTGGAAAGTTTGTGCTTCCAATATGTCTACTTATCGGAGGTTGACAGCTAGGATATCGTGGCCATTTGAGAAGTGGCAATAGATCTTGCTGGCCTTAGACCCACTCATTCTGGTCCATGAATCAAATGTCAGCTACATAAATAGATAAACTCCAGACGTTCGAAAGGCGAAATTGAAAGATGGGCATCAGACGAATGTACCGGTTTAACCTCTGATGTGGCCCGAGCCATTAAGACTATTTTGTTGAAGATTCATTGCCTGCTATTAATGATTAGGTATGTTCCTGAGCGAAGTCACTTTAGTGTTTCTCAGGCAATGATTTGTACGTCAATTATGTTCATATACATAGCCTTCAGGGAACGTTCCTCATAGAAAATAATCATATTTCTCTTCCAAACAAATAAAAAAGTATTCATCTTCCAGTCAAAGAGATTGACCGTTTTGTTGCCATTTTGAGTTTTAGAATGCTTGTCTCTATTGCCCTAAAAAACCGAGTCTACCAGATTTGTAATTGGTGTTCACAAAATAGGTCTTTTTAACCTTTATTTAATGGTAGACGTCTGAAGTGTCAGCGCCTATTAGCTAAATGAGTTGATATTAGCCATACATCAGTCCATCTGTCGTTTTACTAATCCACTCTGAAGAAATAACCTTTCCTATAGCCTGTTGTATACATCTTTATTTAGTTTACATGCCTGTCGTTTTTATGATTCTTATCATGTCATGAAACGTATACGCTCATCGAAGACAACTGAACTAATTTGATTTTTTCATAAATACTAGCTAATCGTACGTAGCCGCCATTCTTGCAATAAACACCAGAAGGCTATTCATCGACTTCCTCATTGTGCCGTGTGACCTCTAACACTACCACCTCAATCACCCAATTACTTGCAACGACTACTAGACTTCGGCCATTATATACTTTTCGTCGATGTCAACCGCCCACGCTTTCCTGATCAACCGCATTCCTCGTGGTCCTTACCCACTTCAACCTCTATCTATTCCACATTCAACACGGCATCCGGGAGGTCCATAGACATTCCATTAAAGTTCAACGAATTTACCCTAACGATATTTTCGATGTTGGATGACAAGTCTACGACACCGCACATTGGTGGTAATTGTGGTGAGAATTGTGACCACGGACACGAGGAGGTGTTGCTGCCATCGACCCAAGCCGTCGAGGAGGAACTGTGGGAGCGCGACTGGTACTTCAAGAACATCTATCCGTTCATTGAGGTTGGTGGCTGAAGTAATTCGTCAACACTTATACTTTGGGTGTTGCTTAGTCTTAGAAATTCGGGTTGTGTAGATAACCTGTTGCTGGTGGATGGTGTTATGACGCCCAAAATGGCTGTATTCAGTAATAACAAATTCTTGGTTTTAAAATGATGCTATATCATACCGCGTTATTTTTATTTACTCCTTTTTTTGCGACTTTTTTCTTCAATTCACTGTGAAACAACTTTTACTGTACGTGAGAGGCAGAACACCATGTTTTTCATCGGTCGAATCTGTTATAATAATATACATGTTTCATTTTCTTTCTCATCCGGGATTTTTTTCTGTCTGACATAACATTAGACATTGGCACATGAAAACGTGCCCGGTGCTCGATATGTCAATCATACATACGTGGTACATACATGCACAAACGTAGATGTGTGAAGGTGTTCTTCGTTTCGACAGATGAAATTCGTGCTATAAATAATTTAAGCTAGTGTTGTAACATCTTACTTTTATTTTCATAGATTTATGATTGAGTGCTTTTAATCTTGCTAATCGTGCTATCACATACACGGAGTTAACTCATTGTGTAAGAAAATATTGAGGTGTGACAATTGGGACACTGTTCAGCCGGGCCATGTGACACTGTACGTAACATAACGTAACATGTGACACGAAGAAAAGGATTTTAATCGAAATTCAGAAAATCATCGCTGGAATTCAACCCTAAATTACTAGACCAGGTTATGAATTGCTATTCAGTAAGACCGCCGAGACAGACGGTTCATCTAATAAATCACTTCAAAATTGAGTTTCTTCGTTATGTGATCGAATATGTACGTGTTACTTCAAACCATGACACATTCTGCTGACCTGTGGTATTTCTCTGTGTATAGCACATGTACACTGGTCTGGTGCGTATGATTATTATGATACGTACGACACTCATGCATGATGCTCTGGCAGAATCAGTGGATGGCGGAAGAGTATTTCAGATCATGCGATATCATATCGGATACGATAGGTATCTTTATCTGTTGCTATGAAAGTTTAAGGTTGAGTTGCGCCACATTGTCCAAAGTGATACGAAACTTTTTAATTAAGGAGTTTTAACTGTAAACAGTACATTCGTGGCAACAAAGTCAACGCGTCAGCTCATGTACGTTGGCAGGGATTGCCAACTACCATGTACTCGTCACGTCAACTCAGATGTACAGTCAGTACCGATGACATGACTCAGATGACTTTGCCGTGTCGGTCATTATTCCATGTGTCCAGGATCTGCTGGCATATTCTTACCATTATGCGAAAATTCGTGGGATTGGGAGGTCTGCCTGGTCGATTAGTCCAGATGTCGTTTTGGTTTGTCCCATATGACAGTCAGTCAGTCTGTCCAACAGTCAGACAGTAAGTCATTCAGTCAGTTAGTCAGTCAGTCGACATTTCTTGTCCTGATATTGAACAGCTTACTCTTCCATATTCTTTCATTTTCCATTACCATGTGTTCCACACATGTGTGATCCAATTAGATGTGAGAAACATGACGGCGAAGTAAGATATAGTACCGGTCACGTCTAGGCAGTACCCCATACACGTACTTTCTCATTATTATTGTACATCCGCGGTCCCCGGGCTCCGGAAGTCACCGACTCTTGACGCCTTGACTCTATGCCAGTCAGTCTGCTGCTGACATTCATTGTTCCAAGTAGAATATTATGATACCACTGGTCTATTGTATAAAACGAACATATACATATATAGCTCATTGCAATAGTAAAATTATAACTAATTGTTATCTTGCTAACTTATTAAGAGAAAATTTTCGAAAAATAAGTTAAAATATCCTAAGGCGTGTCTCATATGTCTTCCTGCATTGAAACATTCACTGTGAGGAATTTTTTGCGGCATTATCATAAGAACGCATCATCATCATTCTTGATCATGCTACTCTCGGTTCGTTTCCAAAAAACAATTATTTTCCATAAATTTTTTTGGAATTGTCAGAATTGTTCTCATCTATAAATCTGTCGAAAATTAATTTGGAGTCAGTTTAGTTCTAGAAGTTGTTTCAATTTGAGTTTCCTGTTCCTCCATTAACTGGTTCTCACATACGTTTCCAGATAAATCTGTCACACAGTATCAGTGTGACAGTTTCATCTGTAACCTAACAACTTTTTTCTGTCATTCTGACAAGGCCATATTGTTCGGACGCCTCAGAAGCATTGACTGACGTCCACTGATACTTCGATGGATATGTCAATGGTACCGATGGATGAAGATATGAAGTTGGGTTCATGGATAATTTTGAGTATAAGGATTGTTCTACGAAGCTAAAGTCATACGGAAGCAATCAGTTCAGGAACTAATGCTGCAACATGTGAAGTTTTGCTGTTACCCTGCCCTATGCTTTCATCAGTGTTCCAAAATTTCTGACAGGGCGGAGAGAGACCTTTGCGTTCAGTTTTGAACCATGTTTCTACCGTCTACCGTTAATTTTGTAATCACGAAACTCCCAAGCCGCTTCTCAGCCAGCTGTCGGTCTGTAGTGGTTTAGTCCACTTACAAGTACAACAGCCATGTATGTATAGTTGTACCATCGGTACCACAAATACACACCTCTCAGTCTGGGTGCCACCACCTCGTAAATATGGGTGCTTCAGACACGCTGAATTGTTCCGAGATCCGCCTGGCTCTGGGGCGCCAAACAGTTTCCAGGCTGTACTTGTACCTTGCGTAGTGCGGTAAACCACTTCAGCTCAGACGCAGGCAATACTGAGCCAGCAAGAATGAGGAAATGTTTGCTATTTGCACCATGATTTGATTTTTCGGCAGCTTCGCGCTTAAAATCATCACCTTTTCAAAATTCACCGCAGCACTGGTTTTGTAATTCTGTAAAACCATTCCGTGTCTGCAGAATTGAATGATCCTTTGTACGTGGTTTTCAATTTGACACAACATTAGGCCAATGAAGTCCCATTTCCCCGTGACACTGCCCATTTTACCAATAGAATTGTCCAATCTGAGACTAAATTGGAAAAATGTTAGCAAAAAATACCCGAGCTGTGCGAACAAAAGGCCATTGGCCCATAAAATTTGACGTATACACGCCAGGAGTCAGCACACCGCATTGGTGATTGCATTTGGTTGCGGGTCTTCAGTACATGTGCTGCCTAAATGCCGAACGCCCTGCGTGGTGCTGTATGACCCGACAATTTCTGACTCCATAACAGTACGGTCAAAAAACGGTCAGTGTTTTGGCATTCGGAATTTCTGAAAATACAGCGAGTTTTTACAAAAAAATCGGGATGTAAATCTTAGTTTTGAAATTATAAAACTTAAAACTGTAAAACGCATTTATCATTGGTTTGAATCAACATACTTTATGTTCGTTGGTGATTTTGCATAACGTATAATGTTATTAAAATTCAAACTAAGTCAAAAAAGTTACAAACTTTTTTGTGTAGTTATTTTTGGTTAAATTATGAATGTCAGTCAACTTACTCATGTCTTCCTATGCTTTCATAAATTTTCTTCCGTTTTTCAGCTATTGTTGTACAAGCCAAAATTAAGCTAAAATTGGTTCCGTACACCTACGTTTTAACAGATTGAATGTTCTGATTTCAACTGTAACAATGACTGTGTTGGTTCCATATGTTAACATTACTTTCAAGTTCTCATACTGTAGATAGTTTATTCGAAATAAACTACAGATTTATCAACGGAAATTATAGATCAGGTATCCCACTTTCTGTATAAAACATACTGTTGACGGGCTCAAGTGTTAATTATTCAGTTTGCTTCAAGATTTCGACGCAGACCACTAATTTCGATTAACTAACTAACTTTTTTACCCCAACACCGTTAAATCGATGTCATGCATGGATAATTTAATCACAACATACTGGAATACAATCTTCGTTAACATATTAGTCGTCATATAAAATACCATTTGTCGAGGCAGATACAATGTCTGATAAACTCCTTTATACATGTGGTACTCCATCCAGCGGACTTGGTCGTTTATCAAACGTCCGATTTGCGAATGTAATTTAGGCCGACATCAAAACCCGTCACATCTGCCTTTCCGACTCGGTGGCAGATCTCTGGTTCTTCAAGGAACAATTGTAATAGTTTGTAGAAGTTGTCCAACAGATTTCTTAAAAGGGTTTTCTACTTCAACTGTTCTAATTTCAGTGCGAGCCAACTTATGTTTGTTGGGGAAACCTCCCTTGCAACCTCTGCTCCCTCATGTTCCCTCCGCTCCGCTCCCCAAAAAAGTCATCCATCATGCCTGCTGGAGCCTGACGGCGCCTCCCAATCCAGAAATCCTCTGGAGGATTATTGGGACATTTAGCTGTCCAGAGGAGCGGATCGGAGGAAAAGTTTATAATGCCCATTTGTTAATTCGAAATACAATTTTAACTGCTGCTATGCGGAAACAATTGAACTAGTTTCACATGCAGTGTCGAACTGCGAGTCCTTCTTTTTGACTATTTAATCACCCGCCAACCAGTTGCCATACATACTTGCGAACTCATCTAGGCAGATAAAGTGTAAGTGACCGTTTATACGTCGAGTCTTTGTTCAATGAGAATCTACTGTGTCACCCAGTTCTTATGGAGAATTTCGTTTTGAACAGTGTTTTAACATGAGTGCTAAAAATTTGCTGCCTTCATGAATGTTTTCATCACACAATTTACAGTTCAACGGATTCCCGATTACACCCTAGACGGCTTGGTGCTACAGATCTGACTTTAGTCTCATTATATCCAAATGGTATGGACGCCACCATAAACCAGCCTCATTCAAAACCACCATAATTCTGGCATTATATGTTTCCCTGATGTCGGCATCTGGTATGGGAATGGCTTGTTGTGGATCCAGCTAAGGAACAAAAAAGATCTGTCTGAAGTATTATCAAGCAGCTTACATCGGCCGACGAGATGGCTAATACTTAATATTGAAAAATATTCCATTTTTAACAGTCCAAGTTATAGGGCATAGTGAGACGGCGGAATTCCATGACTGTTTCATTTAATTATCGGGACACAAACGGAAGCAAAAAATCGTCAATGCTGGAAATAGCCGAGTTAGCATTACAAGAGCATCCGTCTACTCACCGTTAATCTGCAACAAAACAGTGAAAACAACACAGCGGCTCTAGACTTTCGGAATTTACCGAATTCGCTGCTTTTCGCCGAATGAGCAAGAATACGCAAATCACCCAACTGAGCATCGCCTACGTATCAGTTGCCACCAGTCTATCCAGGGCGTTCATCAAAATCGCCGAGGTTACCCTTTTACCCTCATTAAATCAAATTTTTTTAATCAAAACGTTAAAATTTATCAAAAAATTAAATTGTAAGTTTTGAATTTGTGCAGTATTATTTTGCTTTGATTCTTATTGAGTCAACTTTTGTAAAATTTCCTAAGATCACTGTGGTTTTACTTCATTTGGTTCTTACAGAACACTTCACTTTTAACGATATTTTTGACTCACGTTTGTTTCATGTACTACTACTTCGACTCTGTGTGCATGCAACATTACTTCCCACTGTTTTTTTCTCGAATCAATAAACATTAGGGCATCAGAAATACCCTCGACCAGTTTCCCATGTGTTTGCATTTCGTGGAGAATTGAACGCGATACGATACAAATATTTACTCCGCATAATGTACATACCCTAGGTCCTTCTTCTTACCGTGTGTCCGAACGAATTATGCACATTAGCACTTGATGACCCTTCAGGTTTCGTCATGAATGTGTGGCTACAGTAGCACGTTCCCATGATGCCATTATACTTCATATACCGTGAAATTTCCAGTCTAGACTTTCTTAGATCCAGACAGTGTGTTTACGTTCACGAGATTATCGATGGAAGATTATTCAGTTAGGTTTTTGTGAACAGTTTCATTAAAGTTTTCGATTTGAATAGTGGATGAACAAAACTGTTGAACCGCCGGAGACTAAGCTTGTTATTTGATTCTGAATGATGGGCTACATATTGGGATGAAAACTTCGTGTCTTGTGGATTGTTACGCTAGCTTGTTTAGAGCATTTGGTCGTATAGTGTATTTCATTACCTGTGACCTGATCGCTACTTGATTACATTCCGATTTCATATCCTAATCGTGCATGGTGAAAAAGTCTGCAAAGATACAACCGGTAAATGTAATCAGCACTGTATAACCTACTCTACTACTTATCCCAAACAATAATTTAGCCCCAAATAAGGAACCTATGAAATCCGACGTTTTTTCTCTTTTTATCTGGTTCCAAAGTATCATGGTAGACTTTATATAAAGCTGGCTAGGCCGATACTGCCAAGCTTCTTGTGTTTCGTCGAGAGGACGGCGGTGGCCTAAATTTGTCGCCTATGTCAGTTGTCCCACTCTATCTCGACTAATGAGTGTCACGCACTGGTTATAAGGCGCCAGATAAGCCAATGGCTCATATGAGCGAGTTTGTCAGAAAATCTGTTTTTTAATCTTCTTTGCCTATCTAGATTTTCGTTTCAACATTTGCATTCCTTTTTCATAAATGACCTTTTGGAACCCCGGAAAGTTTTTTTCGCGCAGATTTTGTGAAAATTTTGTCAATCCACCTCTGCACTCCGGTCGCCACTGGGGCGGGCGCATGCATAATATATTTATTGCGCTAAACAAACTTTATAGACACCCCCCGCACGCCGCCTAGTTGGATTGAGGTTGGCGGATTTCAGCGTGAAACGCCATAAATCTACGGGAATAAAAAAATTATATGAAACGGTTGTTTCTCATTTGTTGATAAAATTCGGCCACACATGTTATTCCAAAAAATCAAGTATTAGATTACTCGCTTAGACTTTCTCAGACACATGGCTCAGCCACTCATAGAAGGCGTGTGGCGCCTCTAAGGAACCCCCTACTATCCATTACTATACTACAGTGCGGGCGCATATGGAGAATATGAACGTACATATTCATATTGGAGGCTGGCGACTCTGGTTCAAATTACCGTGGAGGAACATGTACCATTTCTGAAACTTTTTGTGGAAAATAATTTCGGGAAATCTAGATATATCAAGAAAAACAGTGATGACTGACTTCATGAATTTTTCTGTCGATTTATGATCATTGAAAATTTGCTTTTTCGTGAAGCGAGAATTTATTTTTATTGAAAAAATTATCGCTTGAACAAGCTGTGATGTTTCATGGCCACAATCAATACTTTGTACAAAGAGTCGTAGAGTCGGGAGTTGAATGGTCGGAGAGTCAGAGAGTGGAATAGTCGGAGAGTCGAAGAGTTAAAGAGTTGGTATAGTCGAACCGCCCTCACTAATTCCGGTATGGATGGTGGCTTATCATAGATATAAAAGGACAAGAATGATTCATCAGTTCAGGGGTCTTAGCGGATATACCGGCTTGACAGCCAATATTTCATGAACAGTTATGAATCCTCCAACCGTAAACATCTCTCTCCATTCAAGAGGGAGGTATCAGATTTTTTAATCATCAATCGCCACATTAACTGACAAATTCCGGCCTCTGATCACTGTGTTCGTTTTGTACATTTGCTAAATTACCTTAAGAATTAGTAATGGAGCGTAAAGTTTCATGAAATCAATAAGGTAACCAGCGGGGACCAAGTTACCAGTTTGTTTATTGTAATATTTTTGCTTTTATAAATAGTGTTTACTATTGTTTATACAAAGAGTTTTACTATCAATGGTGTTACAGACCACCTATAGACTAATAATATACTGAATTACTCATTAGCGGACGGAGGAGGAAAGAAACAAGGAATTTCACTCTTTGAAAAGTACAAAAAGTTGAATTGTTCCTCAGAAGTAGATGGAAGGGCTTCAAGATAGTTAATCACCCCTCTTTAAAAAACACTCTTTCCTTTGGTGAATTGGCTCATCCGCCAGTGCACTGACTTACTATATATTATGGTTGGCTTCTATTTCACAGTTCCAAATACTACAAGGGTGCTTAATGGTATTTAGGCAGCCGAGTATTCGGAAGACAGCCACCCTCTCCTCCTTTTCTACCCCGTTCCACCCATTATGTCTTTGATCGTGAACCGCACCCTATTTTATACAGCTCTTGCTATCTATCGTTAGTTCCCTTGACTTATGTACTTCCTATCGCTCGACTCAGTTGAACACTGATTTTCAATGCTTGGAACACTTGCCGACGAGCGATTCCTCCAGAGGTACGGAGGACTCACATTCATTACATGTGTTTATCTGTTTGTAAACCTGTCCATGAAATATTGTGGATAAAAGTTTGTTATTTTGGATAATAAAAAACCCTATATAAAACATATCCACTGATCTACCAATGACCCACATGGCGCATTGAAATGAAGTGTGCCCGCGTCATGGGCACATGTGCCAGTGTACCGCTGAATTTATGGGCCATTCACGTGCCATCACATGGGTCTTTCATGGGAATGGAAATTTGTGTGCTGTCCTTACGAGCTACATACATCTGTTCTGATTTCAGAATCCGATTGTCATTGTGAAGTTTGAGAAACGCAGTAAAGCGTGAGAATTTTGAGATTTTTCGATTTTTCTCCACATTTCAGCCAACTTTGTCTTTCGGTTTCTCAAATCGAAGCAGAACTCACCCGTCTCAAAAACTAGGCAACAATAGCTCTTGATAGTATACATTTTTTGGGGTTGGGAATTTTCCGACACAGAATAAATCTGTTGTTATCCGAATGTAAGTAAGCTTTCACTAACAATCCAATATGTATAGTATTGTAGTTAGCCTGACATCAAAGCTCGATCCGCTTTTATTGTCTTGTTCCTAATTTTTTCATATAATGTGATTGTATGCTTGTGTATTATAGATTTTTTTAAACATGACTTTCCGCCGTCTTTGCTTTGCTTTCTTCTTGGTTCCGTACTGTCATTTCTTCATCTCAGAAATCCCACAGGGAAAACAATGGGACGTTGAAAAACCACCAAGTACCCATTTTCCCGTTTTCACCATCCGAAAACACGAAAACTGCTGTCAGAATCTGCGGAAATTTATGTCCAACCATTCAACGAGATTGATTGACGAGTAAATGAGTTGTGTTGACTGCTCGGTCAGTTTTGTCACAAAATGTTGCATCAAACACTATGATGTTGAGAATTGGTTTAAAAACTTTTTGAAGAAACTCGGAAATTTTGGAATTTTAGAATTTTCCGATGAAATTAAATTGTGAATTTGATCTATTATTTTTAACTGAAAGATAGATTGACGAGTAAATGAGTTGTGTTGACTGCTCGGTCAGTTTTGTCACAAAATGTTGCATCCAACATTACAGTATCAATGACACTAGGATGTTGAGAGTTAGTTTAAAAACTTTTTGAAGAAACTCGGAAATTTTGGGAATTTAGAATTTTCCGATGAAACCAAATTGTTTATTCGATCTTTTATTTAACCGAAAGATTGATTGACCAGTAAATGAGTTGTGTTGACTGCTCGGTTAGTTTTGGCACAAAATGTTGCATCCAACACTACAGTATCAATGACACTATGATGTTGAAAACTTGTTTTAAAAACTTTTTGAAGAAACTCGAAAATTTTGAAATTTTAGAATTTCTAGGTGAACTTCGGTCGTTCATGAACTTTATATATTGTTTAATAAGTTTCCTTTATCCCGCCAACAGCATACAGTTCATGGAGACATTGTTTCTTTTTTGTCTCACTTCTTATCTTCACTACAAAGTTCATGTGATGAACTTTGGCAAAAAAATTTAGTTGGTTTCTTTGAAAATCTTTTTTCTGAAAAGCACTTCATTATAGGAAATTTTTTTGCCTTCCCCATTTTCATACGTATCAACATACAAACATCATAATGACAGATTGCAAATGTTGACCGACTGACTGACTGGCTGATTGACTGACAGACTGGCAAAAATATTGACGTACCGCAAACGATATTCGGTGCCATTTCTGAAAGCAGTTTGTGGTTATCGTGTATCCTACGATTTTGCACGTGGTTGCTGCTTTAATTTATTTTCTGTATATTTTTTCTTGAACATGATTCTAACCTGATTTTGTCGGAGTAACTTTCATGGAAACAAGAATCCTTCCTTTCGATTTTTTTAGAAAAAAGTGAGCCGTGATTCATTCTAATAAAGTGGATCAAATTCTTCATTCTTTCGAAAATTCATCAAGTGCCAAAACCAAGTTTGCTCTCAAATTGAACGCCAAATATTTCTTTTAGTCACAGGAAACCCTGGGTAAACTATATGTCGAGACAGAATTTGAAGTCTTCTTTTTTCATAAAGATGTAGGTACATACACATACATACATAAATACTTGTCTACCTTACATACATACATACATACATACATACATACATACATACATACATACATACATACATACATACATACATATTTGATTCGGTTGATTGCACTTATTCATACATACAATTTGGATTCTCCTTTCACACACTCATACATAAAGTATCCTAGTAGAAGGAGTGAATCCCGTCCACGACTGAAAATTGAATTATAGCCTATACAAGGTTTCTAGTTATTCAGAAAGTTTTTGGCCTGCACTTTGAATTCAAATCTGATTTTGGCGTGCCTTCAAATACTTTCCCATGTTTTTTTTAAATCAACATACGAAATTTGTATTTGTGCGTAACGAATCCGTAAAAAGAAATTTTGAAAACACGAAAAACAAGTTAAACGCTCAAATTTTAATTTTCAGTTAACGCGGAAATGGCGCGCATTTCAAAATTAATCTCTCAATCAATTGTGAATGTTACCGTAGAAGTTGGCCTGCCGGCCTCTATATTAATCCCGGTGATTTACAATAGTTTGGTCAGAGATTATTGTTACCACATGCAAAAAAATATGGATTCGTTACCGCAAACATAATGAATTAGGTGTAACGTTTGTATTTTGTGAGGATGTCATGTGAAAAAATGATTTTTTCTTGAAAATTTCAACGTGCCACAATTTTAGTTTTTGAATTCGACTCATGCACCAAAAATTTTCTGAGTCATAAAGAACCCTGAATAAGCTATAACCTTTTCCAAGTAATCTCGGCTTAGTTAGGACTGTTCAGCAACGAGAAAATCTGCATTTGATCTTGTATTGTTAAAATTATCAGGAGTCAGGACCCTGGATTTTTTTTAACTCGCAAAACAATAAAATGTGTCCGTGATTTATCAACAAAAAAAATTTGGGCACACTTAAAGGTATTCTGTTATCACGAATAATTTTCGTGAATTGTTGCCTCATACATATATACAATGAAGTCAGCGCTCTATGTTTTCAAGTGTCATAATTTTGAAATTTGTCCAAATGTGCTGGAAAAATACTTTTCATCAGAAAATTTGACCACGCGCTAAAAGCAACTTTGAGTTCGAATAACGCCGATTATATGATACGGCAAAAAGGGCGGTCATTTAACGTTTTAGTTTTCTAAACCATTGTGAATACGATGGTACATATGACTTACTTTTAATCCACCGATACATTTACGTGGCTCCATGTAACATTCTGGCGGATGAGCCAAACCTCCAAAGGAAGGGGAACCTTCCCGAAAAGAGGAGAAACGGCAGAAATTAGGCCATTCTACGCATACCTGAAGGAACCCTGAGGGAACAAACGCAACTTTTTGAAACTTCCAAAGAGGGGGAAATTCCACTTTTCCTTCCACTTCTCGTCCGCTAGTGATGTAACACGACAAATCGTGACGGTCGCATACTCCATCAAACATCTATGTATGTACGGCCTCAAGCTAGCCAGGGCTCTCTGAGATTAAAAGTTGGAATGTTAACTATTCCAACTCTGAAACATTAACTACATTAAAAAGAGGCCATCACTAGATTCTACTGAGAAAAAAATTCACTCCAGCTCTTCGAGACCATGAAAAATTACATCATCATGTTGTAGGACAGAGGTGATGACTGGCCAATCATATCTGAACTCAACTCAACTCAACTTATCAGCTGGTGGATATAACACGGAAAAGATGATGTTTCACGATCTGGACAATTTGGAATGTCTGTTAAACAAGAGAATCTCGAAATCGTTTTTTACATGCGAAGACTGGGCAGCCTGGAAGCTGGGCAGTTCGACTCAACTAAGCCGAACGAAGCTCGGCTATAACACATGCTTTCATGCTCAGTGTCTTTCACTAGCGGACGAGAAGGGGTGGGAAAAGTGGAATACCTCCCTCTTTGGCTAAAAAATATAATTTTTACTCTAAGGTGTAAGTAAAATGGCCTGAAAACTGTCTATTTCCCCCTCTTTGACGAAATTCCCCACTCCTTTGGAAAGTTAGCTCGTCCGTCAGTGGTTGCTTTTACTCGAGTCGGAGAAGTTTCTGCGCACCAACTGTTTCTGACAACACGAAGAAATAGAAGTGCCGATAACTAGAATCTTGAGAATCTCTTTACATGTTTTCTTAATCCGTAGTTTGTTCTCGACACCCTGTTTGTTTGGTCAATGCATTTTCATGCCCCTGACTTGTGATGTGACACAAATTTTTCTCAAAATTGTTTTTTATATGTGACTTTGCTAACTTTGGAAACTCTCGGCAGAGAAAAAACTCAAGAAAATCCCAAGAAGTTCCTGCATGGCTCTTCGAATTTCAATTTCCGAATTTCTGGCTACACATACTAACTTGACAACATTATGGATTCATAGTAACACATTTCAATAACCAGATAAAGAATTTATTGTCAGTTTAGAGAAAAAATTCCAGTCCATCAATCTGTTAAACTCACTGAACTTCGCCAGTCAATGTTGACATGCATTATTAATGAATTCCCGAACGTTCCGTTGCCCCTCCGTGGGTCCCTCGCCCTGGCTGCAGAATCATCAAGAAGAACTGCGCGCTCCGCCCCTGAAATCCGCCCTGTCAAACTCAACGAATCACGTGTCGACGAATTCAAATTCAAATTCAAATAACGTGAAACATCATGTTTCTATTGTGGAGCCACATCTGAAGGCGTCCAGTTACAGTGGCGAACTGCTCTGGCAACAACAACCACAACCACCAACACCACGACAACACCATCACCGACAACAACAACAACAACAACAACAACAACAACAACAACAACAACAACAACAACAACAACAACAACAACAACAACAACCGCGACGAGCGTCACGTCTCACCGCCGTCCATGCATGTTCCACAAGTCAGCGTGACCAGTCGCCCAATGTCGCGTTATTATCCCGACCGAAATCCCAACCCGATGTGACATCTTTATCAAAACGAGACACTTTTGTCTCAAAACGTGACATTATGTCACAAAGTGTGACGCGTGATGAATGTTCTTGTTGCGGTCAAGAAGGTCTCATGTCTATACCGGCCGATTACAGCTTTACCGGATTGGCTAGAGTGGTCATACAGTTGGAGGTAAGCGTAATTCGAGTTAAGCATTTTTATTAATCAAATTGTGACACTTTTGGCTTTTTGTAATTCGTGACAATTAAGTGTTATGCTCAAAACGAGATAATATGTCACAAAGTTTGACACTTGACGAATGATCTTGTTGTGGTCAAGAAGGTCTCATGTCTATACCGGCCGATTACAGCTTTACTGGATTGGCTAGAGTGGTCATACAGTTGGAGGTAAACATGATTAAAGATTTGGGTCTATATTGAAAGTTTGTGACATTTTTCATCCAGTGACAATTTGGTAATCTGTCACAAAGTGGGACACGTGATGCGTGCTCATATGCATAATTTGAATTTTATGTTTGTATTAGAAGAATTGCAATTTTGTTACTTTTTGTATTTTGTGACAATAAGTGTTCTGTCTCAAAAAGTGACATTATGTCACAAAGTGTGACACGTGATGCCCATGTTGCGGTCAGGATGGTCTGAAGCTTTGGTACATTACTTTGAAAAGCATAACCTGCATTCAAATTTAGT
The DNA here is from genome assembly GCA_964036265.1 of Daptonema setosum. NCBI lineage: Eukaryota > Metazoa > Nematoda > Chromadorea > Monhysterida > Xyalidae > Daptonema > Daptonema setosum. The sequence continues at coordinate 23,540,098 of OZ038447.1, read as the reverse complement.
TTTATAATCAATTGAGAATACTGGAACACCTGATTTTTACTCATCTTTCATTATAAATCAGACTTTCATCATCGATGATTGCCTTCAATCCAAGCTTCAATTCATAGAAAAACTCATCTTTACTCCATATACCGAGATATTCACGCCTACATTTTTTTCATAAAAATAATTAGTGAAAGGCATGTACACTATACATCTGATTTTTTATGCATGGATCTCATTATAGGTCAAAAAGTTCTACTCAATATTCGTACTCGGAATGTATAAATATTCAGTTTATCGGGTTAAGACTTTTCAAGAACCCACGGAAGCTATATTTTGTTTATATATAATATCTATATTATAATTTATATATCTTTGGCGTTTTATAGTAGAATTTGTTCCTTGAGGTGTAGGTGAAATGGGCTTGAACTGACAACTCCCCCTCTTTGATGAAATTCGCCTCCCTTTGGAGGTTTGGCTCGTCCGACAATCTGTCTGTCTGTCAAACGAAGAAAATCTGTCGAAAATCTGACAGACAGCTGAATGGATTGTAAATCCATATCCGTAGTGGAATAGGTATATACTATGAGTTTACACCCATCAAAGTACCATAATATGTAAAGGTCATCCAGCCGTTTTTGTCACTGCAAATTTTTTGCATGGATTTTGAATTGAAAATTGATTTTTCGCGCGCGCTCAAATTCTTGAGAAGAAATTACAAACACAAGTGACCGCAAACGAATGATGCTCCCAAATAATTGTCGCTTAATATAACGGGTTCATAAACCTTAAACCTATCAATATGTTACCCAGAGTGTTTCGGTGCGCAATTTGAATTCAAATCATAAGAAATCCTCAATATGTTATATCCTACAAGGTATAAATTATGAGAATACGCCCATCATCACAGTAGACCATTATTATACCCGAGCCGCCTGCTAATGGATGCCCATTCTTGGCACTAGCGGAAGAAAAAGGTTGGGGAAAGGGAAATTCCCCCTCTTGAGGTTTTCAAATGAGGTTTTCAAAAATTCCACTTTGTTCGTTGAGGGGTAGGTAAAAAGGCCTCAAAACTGCCGTTTCCCCTCTTTGACGAAATTCCACTCCATATGGAGGATGGGCTCGTCCGCTAGTGAAAGGATTTTTTTATTCTTGGTGTGGTGTGCCATTATGGAGCTGGCAATTCGGCGAGATTTACATTTTATACCATCATAGACCAATGTCATTCTAGAATCTAGAACTTCGAACTTGTAAGAGAATTTTTTTCGCACGCATTTTGGTAGAATTTACTTGTACTTTACATTGTAACGGTTTTCCTGTCCATCAAATTTGAAGTGAGAAACAGGTCATACGGGCAAAAGAGAAAAATTGCTGCAATTTACATATGCAAGTATGTACCTATCTCCTAAACTTCCTTACTTCCATAGTAGGTAAGAGTAATACTAGTAGAGGTAGTTGATAATTCTTCTTGAGTAATGTAAGAGCAGAGCAGAATCAACGAGTTGTAGACTTTACAAAATTTTTGAACTAAACACTGGTTTCGCGGTACTAGCACCGAAGCTCGAAGGCCATGTTGGGTTTTCCTGATTGACTCCTTCGTTGGTCGGCCGTTAAAAAGTCGTAACTGATGTTGGTCGAACGAACGGAAGAAAAATGAAGTCGTTAAGTCATTATGCAGTTTTCGTGGTTGATAATTACGTTTTACTGGAAGTCATTTGTCGTATGCCTTTTTTGTTGGAAGTCATTACCAGGATAGAATCATCATCATATTATTATTATTATTATATATTCAAGCAAGGCTTTGGATATGAGTTAACATGAGGTAAATCATGATGAGCAACTCCCAACCGTATGAGCAACCTTAGATTGTGGAGTGACTCACTCACTCACCCACACTCTCACTCACTCACTCACTCATTCAGTCACTCACTCACTCACTCACTTATTCACACTATTCGCTTCGCCAAAACCGGACGCAAAAAACATCTCAGTGCCTGATAGTCACAGCCAAAATGTCAGTGCTTTACACTGAATGCAATGAACACAACAAGTTGCACCCTTTCCTTATGTGTTACGTGTAACACGTTACAATTTGAGATTCGTGTTTTCGTTTACGTTCAGCATACATATACTGAAAAAAGTTCGTAGTGTTTCAAGATCTAGAAGTTTTTGTATTCAA
>OZ038447.1:23522937-23532937 GCA_964036265.1 Daptonema setosum | reverse complement strand
TCCCCCCTCTTTGGTAGTTTCAAAAAGTAGACTCTGTTCCTCAAGGTGTAGGTAAATGGCCTAATTTCTGCCAAATACCCCCCTCTTTGGAGAAGTTCCCCTCCCTTCGAAGGTTTGGCTCGTCCGCCGGTGCGTTTATGTATAGCTTATGTCCATTAAGGACTTTAGGGAACCGTCTTGGCTCGAGTCGGGACACGAAAAAACGTGAAACATGTTGCAACTTTTTTTGTGGATATGCCCTATAGATTTTTTTTTGAAAAACCCAATAACCACTCGTTTGTTTTGAGTTAAAAAAATAAACTACAAACTAGAAACTTAGAATAACTCAAATAAACACAAAAACTTTCCACCGTTTGCCATATGGGTATGGCGTTATCAATTGACTAAGAGCTGAATTTTAAATATAGCAAACATCAAGCAACATCTTATCTCATTCATGTAGTAATCATTCATTCATGGTATTGGCAGTGAAAAGGTCTGTACCACTGCTACATCGGTAATGATTATTCAGCCATTGAAACTATAGCAATCTCAATTGAGTAGGAAGCAGATTTTGGATGTGCATAATTTTCTCGGTAAGTTTTTCAGACCACCATAAATGAACAATTTTTTGAATCCATGTTCGGCGTGCGTTTGAATTCACAAAAACTGGTTTCCTCATTGGACTTTATGCCAAAAATTTTCAGGATTCTTGCTCTTTTAAAGAATATCATTAAAAACATTGTGGTAAAAAAAATTCAACACAATACCGTGACTAAGCTATATCACAACCCATAACTTTATTATTCCATCCACCATACATTCTTGTAAAGGGCAATATAAAAATCTGTCCCACGGTTCCATGGGGGCCGATACATAGTGGTTTATGTAGTGATTTACGATGCCGCAACGTGTGTGGTTCGGATCCTGTTTTATATAGCTTTATCATGATCGTAATCTGTCTGTATGCGCTGGTTTTCATGCTAATAAATAGTGTACCACATATTTATGGAAATGTCAAAACATAAAATCTAAATGCGAAGCGTATACCGCATCCAGGGTACCGTTTAGCTCACCGAAAATCATGTCACCGAATTTCACCTAACCGAATTTAAGTCACAGAATGTCAACCCACCGAAAATCAGCTCACCGAATGGTTAACTGACCGAATGGTCAGCTCACCGAAAATTACCCCACCGAATGTTAACTGACCGAATTTGAAGCCACCGAATGGTTAGCCGACCGAATAGTCAACTCACCGAAAACGGGGCCCACAAAATTGGTTTGACCTTGCGGTGTGGGGTCAGAGGTTGTGTTGTGCTGTTAAGGTTTATACAAGAACTAAGGTGGGGGCACAAGCGGACGAGCCAAACCTCTACAGGGAAGAGGGGAATTGGCAGAAATTAGACTTTATTGGAAATTATTTTACCTACACCTTAAAGAACAAACTATGCTTTTTGAAACCGCCAAAGAGGGGGGAATTCAACTTTTCCCTTCCCTTCTCGTCCGCTAGTGGGTGGGGGAGCCGTGTTTCGTCATGTACTTCTCCCCGCTGATCCTCGTTGATTGAAAAACAAATGTAGAAACCTGGTGTGGCATAATAAGCAGCCATTATGCTTCTTGAGCCTCCTTTCAAAATAATTGCTCGTCCGCCATCGTCAATGGATGCGAGTGTTCTATCCAATATAGATGTTAGGCAACGAATAGGCGAAAAACGAAGTTATATAATGTTGAGTCCTTGTCACTGGCGGATGAGCCCAACCTCCAAAGGGAGGGGAATCTTTCCAAAAAGGGGGGAATTGACAGCACCCAGCTTTCAGGCGCATCCGCTGCCTCTAATGCGCTAAATCTACCTTAAGTAACATTATGTACCTTATTCTCTTGTAATGGCACATGCAAATTACCCCCTCCCCCTAAAGCTAGTATAAACCTTAACAACACAACCTCTGACCCCCATCCGCAAGGTCAAACCAATTTCGTAGGCCCCGTTTTGGGTGGGTTGACTATTCGGTCGGCTAACCATTCGGTGGCTTCAAATTCGGTCAGTTAACATTCGGTGGGGTAATTTTCGGTGAACTGACCATTCGGTCAGTTAACCATTCGGTGAGCTGATTTTCGGTGGGTTAACATTCCGTGACTTAAATTCGGTGAGGTGAAATTCGGTGACATGATTTTCGGTGGGTTTAAGTGACCCCCGCATCCATGACCATGAGAACCCACGGTAAATGTACTGTAGGACCAGAATATTTTTCTGCCGAGTTATTTTTATACGATTTTTTATATGTTGGTTCTCATGTTGATACATACATACTGCACCACATGTTTATGCAAACGTCGGAACATAAGATCAGAACGCAAAGCGTATACCGCACCTATGCGCATCCATGGTTTATGTAGTGATTTACGACGCCGCAATGTGTGTGTGGTTCGAATCCTGTTTTATAGAGCTTTATCATGATCGTAATCTGTCTGTATGCGCTGGTATTCATGCTAATAAATATTGTAACGCATATTTATACAAACGTTGAAGTATACTTTAGATGTTTCTATTTGTATCTCCAATGTTAATGTTAAAGGAACAAAGCTTGCACCGCTGCCATGAGCACCCATGATTATGCAGTGATTTACGATGCCGCAATGTGTGTGGTTCGAATCCGGTTTATCTTAAGCTTAATATTTCCGTACATGGTGGTTTTTTTATCAAAAGTTGTAGCACGCATACCTGCAGATTTGAATTTAATTTGCGCGCGTAAAAACATTCTAAGCAACAAGAATCTCTAAATAGGCTATACGAGTTCATATACTTCTGAAGTGAACCCATTCTCCACGGTTTTACATTTCACTCTATGCCAACATTTTTATGCGCTTTAAAAAAACGCTGAAGCAGTGCAGCGAGTCGCTGCGCAAGCGCAACAACATTAGTTGACAGATAAACAGAAAACTTTTGACCACCTACATATTTGCCACATTTCTCATTTATGTTACTGTTTCTTTAGGATTGAAGTCATTAAATGAGTATAAAAAATAAAGCGTCATTTTAGCAAAAAATGCCTGCACTTTTAAGCGCCGGAGCAGTGCAGCGAGTCGCTGCGCAACAACATTAGTTGACAGATGAAGTTGAAGATTTTTGCCCACCTGCATATTTGCCACATTTTTCAGTGTTACTGTTCCTTCGGGATTGAAGTCGTCGATTAAGTATAAAAACTAGGCGTCATGTTGGCGAAAAAATTTCCTGCACTTGTTAAGCGCCGAAGCGATGCAGCGAGCTGCTGCGCAACAATTACTTTACTTGACAGATGAACAGAAAAAATGTTGCTTGGTGGTGCCATCTGAAAGCGATATTTTTGACTGTCCGTTTCGCATTAAAATCATCCAATAAGTTCCATAAAGCTTCAATGGAACTTTCGCTTTCCAAATTTTTCTCAACCTTACTGCGTTGTAGAATACTTCACAATATATTATGACGGACCCCTTTCGCTCCCTCTCAACTTATTGAAAATAGCAAAAATACATTTTTATTCTAAAATTCATAATTTTTTGGACTTAACTGAATAAAGCGTATCGGTCTTGGGGAGATAAGGGAGGTCACAGAGAACAGTTCCACTTATTTCTCCATAAAAGTTGATCCCAGCAAACTTTGGCGTATAGAAAAGTACATAAAAATTGCCATATAAACATAATTATTATTCGGTGTTCTAACAGCGGGGTTCCAAATTGCCCCTCCCCCCTTCGTTCAAACCAAAGAGGGGAGTTTTGGCGCTCCACCCCTCCCCCCTATCCCCCACTCTCTCACTGGCGGACAAGTCAAATCCCAAAGAGAGGGGAATTTTGTCAAAGACGGGGGGTTGGCAGTTTTTAGATCATTTTACCTACAACTTAGGTAAAAAACCTAATTTTTGAAAACGTCAAAGATTCCCCTTTCCCACCCCTTCTCGTCCGCTGGTGCACCCTGTACTGAAGGCTTCAACCAATACTTCCTCCAATGTTTGGGTTGACCGCAGACATAATTGTCTAAGCCACTGGCCAGCCAATCCTCCAACCAAAGACAGGGGAATCTTCCCAAAGAGGGGGGGAATCGGTCAAAACTAGGCTATTTCACCTTTACCTTAAGGAACAAAGTGTACTTTTTGAAATTGCCGAAGAGGGGGGAATTCCACTTTTCCCTCCCCTACTCGTCCGCTAGTGGTCGAAGCCGTAACAACGCTGTAAATGTCGGGTGAAACTTGCTTTGTGTGTGTTCGGTTTTTCTGCATTTGTGTAGAAACTTGTGGATGTATGTACGTAAATGTCAGTATTTTTTTTCGTCGAATACATACTTACATATCTCGGTGCTTTGGGTTGACCGATTGCTTGTATTAGCCAATGCTCATGTGTGGTCCAAATAACATTTGAAAAAATAACCTAAAATTTAAATGCGCGCCAAAAGTTATCTGATTTACAGGAATCCTTGAATAAGCTATACCATCGAATACGCATAGAACGTCGGTCACTTCAAATTTGTTTCCAATCTGTTCCCATCTCTGAAGCTGTTAAAGCCAGTTCGAAGTCACTGATTCACCGCCAATGTCAAAAGTTTGAACGCGCGCCAAAAGTAGATTTGAATTCAAACTGCGCGCCCAAAAGTGTCTTTCAAGAAATCATATATAAGCTATAACATCGAGCAAACAGAACGACATTTCACGTTTTATTATTCATCATTCACTTCAAATTTGTTTCTAATCTGTTCCCATCTACTGATAGAAGCAGCCAGTTCTAAGCCAGGAATACTGGCTGGTTAACGGCCCGTTCCTAACCATTACAACCAAAACGCACAGCTTTGTTGTTGTTGTTGTTGTTGTTGTTGTTGTTGTTGTTGTTGTTGTTGCTGTTGTTGTTGTTGTGGTTGTTGTTGTTGTTGTTGTTGTTGTTGTTGTTGTTGTTGTTGTTGTTGTGAAAACGTTCAAAATGTAATATCATTCAAAACATGCCACGAACTTTAGTGGCTGCATGGAATCATTCAAGCATATAAAGTGCTCCACATTACCACATTCTCCATTGGTTCACGGTTAGTATAACCTATTCAGGGTTCCATTTTAGTCCGACCGTTTTTGGCGCGCAGTTTGAATTCAAATATTATTTCGCTTTTTAGGTCATTCGTTTAAAAAAAATTCGAGAGCACAAACTTAAGCTTTGGGATTAGCAAACATCCGTATTTCGTTTCTTTAAAAAAATATCAATAAGAAAAATGGCGCGTTTTTTTAATTTTTAAAAATTTAGTTTCCCGATCACTTGTGAATGCTATTCATATCGAGCATAATCTGTTTAACCAAAACATACCACCGGAATTATTCCATGCCATTGAAACTATGTATTCATGCAGAAAAACGGTATGTAAGCACTAAATTTATTCCACTGTTCAAGTCGGTGTATTCATGTAAATACGAAATTGCATAATGCCAGGGTAACTTGAATTTTTATGCGCGCATTCATAGACACAAGAACATAATTATACTGTAAATTAGATTGGTGGATATGATAATTGTATGTTGATACTAATCTAACTTTCGTTTATGTAACTCGGTCATGGAATCTTGCTATCCACAGTTCTTGTTTCGGCCTTTCTGATGGCAACTTGTTTCTAGATGGCAAGTCCTGAGAAGGACTGTTTGGTATGTTTTTAGAAAATGTTTTCTTCTGAATGTCCCGTGTGATTTTTTTTTAATTTTGTACACGCACGAAGATCAAAAGCAAAAGTTCGACAAGCGCTGTATCAATTGCGATGTACAGCATATGTATGTATGTACATTCGCCATGATATGTACTTGTCTCGCCCCACATGCAAACCAGACCAACTTGAAATTGAGCGCATGGTTGGGCGCAGATGTTTTTTTTCTACTTCTTTGCGCTCCTCCAACCATCCTCCAAGCAAAGTACCAGATTCCCCCCGGAGTATACAATAGCACCCCCCCCCCCCACCCACCCACCCAGCACTGACGGACGAGCCAAACATCCAAAGGGAATGAAATCTCCTCAAAGAAGGGGTAATGGGCAGTTTTCAGGGCATTTTACCTACACCTTAAGGAACAAACTATACTTTTCAGAATCGCCAAAGAAGGGGGAGAATTGCATTTTTTTTTCTTCCCTTGTCCGCTAGTGTCCACCCCAATGGTATCATGTTTGTCGTACTTGTTGCAACCGAGTGTTCCTCTGAGGGTCGATGGCAGACTTAGACATCTTTCGAGGCGAAAGGAAGTCTTACAAAAAAAGATGGAATCGGCAGGTCACCATACAAAGAAAATTCTCTTTCTGAAGTTTTGAAAAAGGTGAATCCCACAGGTGCCCTCCTCATCTCGTCCGCTTGTGTTGCTGATGGTACACCCTCGGGTTGACCCTGAATAGGTCCGTTTATGCCATTGTGTTGTGACCACTTTATGTGTCCGTACAGCAACCTGCAACATGTTCGGAGATTTATTTCGTTCTTCATGCAATGGTGTGTAGAATCATCATTAAGAGTCCATCATACCATGTCATGAAAAAACTTTACAGTTTGGACAAGCTGGAATGTATGTTAACTAGTACATTTTCGAAATAGCCTTTTTTCGAGAGATACTTAATGTGCACTTGCAAGAATTAAGATTTTCGCCGAAGGTAACTTTGAATGTTCACTTTGGTATCCGTGATCATTCCTTATAGATTTCAGCAAAACATTCGCATGTTTAGTTGAACTTGAATTCAGTCTCTCAATTACCACTGCTTTATTTTTACTTTCATTTCACCGATTTCAGCCTTATTTCTCATTTCCTCACTGTCAGTGTTCGATAATCAACCAAAATCAACAATGCAATAAATAGACAATCGTTAAATTATAATTATAATTATTTAATAATTATTGATTTATAATTATGCTCACATTTTGACTAACATCACATGCATCGAGTATTTATACTGAAGTGTCGAGCTCTGTAACATTCCTTTTCGATTATTCCCTAACATTCCATGTCAATTGTGTACTATGATTCCAATGTACCGCGGTCGGTCAGTTTGCAGCATTACTGCATACATAATCAGAGAGCGGTTAGTGGTCAGTCAGTCAGTCATTAAGTCAGGTCAGTCAGACAGTCAGTCAGTCAGTCAGTCAGTCAGTCGGTCAATCAGTAAGTCAGTCCGTCAATCAGTCAGTCAGTCAGTCAGTCAGTCAGTCAGTCAGTCGGTCAGTCAGTCAGTCAGTCAGTCAGTCAGTCAGTCAGTCAGTCAGTCAGTCAGTCAGTCAGTCAGTCAGTCAGTCAGTCAGTCAGTCAGTCAGTCAGTCAGTCAGTCAGTCAGTCAGTCAGTCAGTCAGTCAGTCAGTCAGTCAGTCAGTCAGTCAGTCAGTCAGTCAGTCAGTCAGTCAGTCAGTCAGTCAGTCAGTCAGTCAGTCAGTCAGTCAGTCACTCAGTCACTCAGTCAGTCACTCAGTCAGTTTGTCAGTCAGTCTGTCAGTCAGTCAGTCAGTCAGTCAGTCAGTCAGTCAGTCACTCAGTCAGTCAGTCACTCAGTCAGTCAGTCACTCAGTAAGTTTGTCAGTCAGTCTGTCAGTCTGTCAGTCAGTCAGTCAGTCAGTCAGTCAGTCAGTCAGTCAGTCAGACGTTCAGTCAGTCAGTCAGTCAGTCAGTCAGTCAGTCATTCAGTCAGTCAGTCAGTCAGTCAGTCAGTCAGTCAGTCAGTCAGTCAGTCAGTCAGTCAGTCAGTCAGTCAGTCAGTCAGTCAGTCAGTCAGTCAGTCACTCAGTCACTCAGTCAGTCACTCAGTCAGTTTGTCAGTCAGTCTGTCAGTCAGTCAGTCAGTCAGTCAGTCAGTCAGTCAGTCACTCAGTCAGTCAGTCACTCAGTCAGTCAGTCACTCAGTAAGTTTGTCAGTCAGTCTGTCAGTCTGTCAGTCAGTCAGTCAGTCAGTCAGTCAGTCAGTCAGTCAGTCAGACGTTCAGTCAGTCAGTCAGTCAGTCAGTCAGTCAGTCATTCAGTCAGTCAGTCAGTCAGTCAGTCAGTCAGTCAGTCAGTCAGTCAGTCAGTCAGTCAGTCAGTCAGTCAGTCAGTCAGTCAGTCAGTCAGTCAGTCAGTCAGTCAGTCAGTCAGTCAGTCAGTCAGTCAGTCCGTCAGTCAGTCAGTCAGTCAGTCAGTCAGTCAGTCAGTCAGTCAGTCAGTCAGTCAGTCAGTCAGTCAGTCAGTCAGTCAGTCAGTCAGTCAGTCAGTCATCATCAATTGTCATAACATACATGACAAAAAACTCACTCACTCACACACTCATTCACTTACTCACGCACGCACTCACTCACTCACAAACTCAATGCACGGCACAGCTATCACATATATATTGTTCGAAGAAACAATGGTGTCATGAAAGCGGACATAATTAAAGTGAATAGCGGATGAAGATAAAATCAAAACAATTTTCTTCCTGTTTTCGGAAAATTGAAAAAAAAATTCTGATGTAAATCTACTCATACATGGAATATCAGCGGCCCTCTACAACGATAAAAATAGTAACCTTTCTCTCTTCCGCATAAAATAGCCCGTTGCATGAATGACATTCAACTTGGGGTATTAGGGGAGAAAGTCATATGATTTCAGTACGATTGTGAAGTCAGCAAGTGTATGTAGTTAATCACAACCAGTCATTCATTCAGTCAGTCCATCAGTCAGTCAGTTAGTCAGTCAGTCAGTCAGTCAGTCAGGCAGGCAGTCAGTCAGTCATTCAGTCATTCAGTCAGTTAATCAGTTAGTCAGTCCGTCATTCAGTCAGTCAGTCACGTAATCAGTCAGTCAGACAGTTAGTCAGTCAATCAGTCAGTCAAACAGTTAGTCAGTCAGTCAGTCACTCAGCCAGTCAGCCAGTCAGTAAGTCATTGTGACTGGTTCTATCAGAGAATGTTGGCATGACAGTGACAGTATACAAGCAGCTGGTCATGACAGTTGCGTGACTGTCAAAAACAGGCATCAGTCAGTCAGTCAGTCAGTCAGTCATTCCCAAAAAAACTACAGACAAAACATTTTTACTGTTTTATGAAAATTATATTTTTGACTACTGTTTCAAAAAGTGAAGTTTATCCAACAAAATAAAATTATTTAACCGGTAAAAATCTTTTGTAAACCTTTCCTATTTTTCAGGCCGTCCTCCAGGCCCACGACGTCATTTCGCACGAAGTCTACGGCGAAGCCGGTGGTACGGGCAGTGCGGTTGGTTGAGTCAGACAATCAGTTAGTCAGTCAGTCAGTCAGTCAGTCAGTCAGTCAGTCAGTCAGTCAGTCAGTCAGTCAGTCAGTCAGTCAGTCAGTCAGTCAGTCAGTCAGTCAGTCAGTCAGTCAGTCAGTCAGTCAGTCAGTCAGTCAGTCAGTCAGTCAGTCAGTCAGCCAGTCAGTCAGTCAGTCAGTCAGTCAGTCAGTCAGTCAGTCAGTCAGTCAGTCAGTCAGTCAGTCAGTCAGTCAGTCAGTCAGTCAGTCAGTATGGCGGTCCGTCGAGAGGTTGCCATAATCTTCACGTCATTCATTTTGCCTTACTCAATCAGTCACTACCTCAGTTACTCATTCAGTCACTCATTCAGCTTGGTGGGTAATTCATCCCGCCAGCCGTCAATCCACACCCACTCATGTCAAATCACGTAGCCCCAATGACTTTCTCATTCAGTCACTCACTCAGTCACTCATGTAGTCACTCATTCAGTCACTCATTCAGTCCCTCATTCAGTCACTGATTCAGGCGGGCGGCAGTGTAGCGGGCAGGTGTACGCCGCCAGCCGTCAATCCACACCCCCTGATGTCGAATCACGTGGCGCCGACGACCTCACATGCTCCGCAGGGCTCCAACTCCATCGGTGCTCCGGTGCCGGGTAGCAGTAGTATGGAGGACGGGGAGATGCTCGACACTGATGATGTCATCACTCAGGTTCGTTTATTAATCATTACTTTCATTGCGTAAATAATAATGTAAAAACATAGCTTGGTCAGGGTATCTTTTTTTTAATTCTGAATACCTTTTTCTATGTGATTTGGGCCGGTTAATAAGTATT
>OZ038447.1:23510437-23517937 GCA_964036265.1 Daptonema setosum | reverse complement strand
AACACGTCTCAAGGCTTATGACTGGTACAATTATTTTAAGCATTCGTATTTGATTAGAAGGAACTGAATATGAACGCGCGTAAATTTTTCCTGAACTGTCAAGTACACTTCTTGCAAACTCAGACTAGGAACAGGTTCCTTGATGTATGTAATCATTGTGAGATGTTGAAGAATGTCTCACAAGTTTTATCATAAAAACCTGAAAATGCTAAAAAAATGTTATGCTATGTTTTGAAATTTTTCACAGGGAAAAATGAAACAAAACGGTGCGCATTTAAATTTTCAAACTCCTAATCATTTACGAACGCTATAAACACGTTACAATGGTGTCTCCACATACAACCGTGCAACAATACGCCATATTGAATATTTATAATTATAAGATTTTATTGATTATATATTTATAAGATTCTATATTTATATTTTCTTCCACATATGAAAGTGTACACGATTTCATCAAAGCTGCTGTTACGATTCTCAATTGATGGACTGACTGAATATGATGCGTGACGAATTTTTCCGCTCTTTTTTACTGTTCCGCGTGTGATTTCTTACTGACATTGGATGAAACTTCCCAACATTCTCGTATCTTGCAATGCAAAATTTTTGCCAAATACAAAAAACGCAATTCAAATTCAGTCCCTTAAACAATTGAAGATGCCATCTTGTTAAATTGTAGGGAAAGTCTTATCGCTGCAAGGTCAAGCTGTTTCCGGCAAACGCCTAACTTTTAATAAACCTATCCCATTATTTCAAATTTATTGGAACAATAAAAATATTAAAATGTAACTTCCAGATAAAATTCCCTAATGATAGGAAATAAAAAAGTTTCACGAAAAAAATGTTTGACATTGCTGACGACAAAACTTCACCACAACTGGCGAAAAATACATATTAAACAAAGGTTTTCTTGTTTCCGTTCTCGGTATTTTGTTCTTATTGTATTTATTATTGTTTTTATATTTTTTGGCAAGCATCTTGCATTACTTGATTCTGCCCCATAAACTAATAAAGATCATGAGAATATTGCAAAATATATGAGATGAATGTTTTCGAAAATAAATTGATTAGTAAACAAATTACAAATAAACATAAAAAATTTGACAAGTAAAAAACTAATTTTTTATACTATGTTAATATTAAAAGATATATGTTAATATCAAAATATTAAAAGGTGTGAATAACAAATATAGAGAAAAAGAAGTAATGAAGACGAGCTAAATACTTGAAAAAATTACTGTTAATGAGTAATTATAATGAAAAAGCAGCTGTAATTATAATAAAATAACTCTAGAAAAACCGGAGAACACTACTTATTTCAAGAGGTGATGATGTCTTTAATAACCTAACAAGATCGTCATAAGTTTGTTTATTTGTGTGCCAAAAGTGAAAATCAGAGAGAGTGAAATGATACCGAAAAAAGCTGAGAAATTATCAGTTGGTGTTTCAATAAAATAATACCGTAATACATTTTAACTTTTTAAATTAACAAAAAAAGTATAAATTTTTGTTTTTATTAATTTTTAATTTTTTAAATTCACAATTGAGTATAACTCATTGTTTCATTTATTTATATTTTTTTAATTCACAAATGAGTAGAACTCTTAGTTCAAAGTCCTCATCAGGAAGTCTCAAACTTTTTTTGAGAAAGTTTATAAACACGCAAGATAAAGTTGTTCTTGGAACGTATTAGTATATGTCAGTTTTCACTTCAACGTGTTCTGAGAGTTCTCCAAATAAATTGAAACTTTATCAGACGAACAAACTGTTGACAACCCAACAAGTTGAAAACAGCCACAACAGCAACGACAACATTGCCAGCAACACTGTTATCAGTGATAAGTGAAACGTGAAATGTGAATTGTTAGCTGTTCTGAGTAAATTGTTGTGTGTAAAGTGTCACTTTGTTTTTATTCAAATGTTCTATTTTACAATTTTTTACTCAAAATATTCATTTCATTTGGAGCCCAGGCCCAGGAAAGCCAAAAGCATGGGTTCATGTTTACATTGTTGCCATCGAAATTGAAGGACCATTATCTGACGTTTAAATTTTTTTAACATTGTTGACATCGGAATTAAAATACTATTATCTGAAGTTTCAAAAAATTTTAAACCTTGTTGACACCGAAAATAAATAACCGTTATCTGAAATTTCAAATGTTTTAAAACATTGTTGACATTGAAATTAAAATACCATTATCTGAAGTTTCAAGTAATTTAAAAGATTTTTTGACATCGAAATTAATAGCTGGATCACTTCCTTATAAGGCTAGACCTCTTCCTAATAAGTTCCGAGTCCTGCGTTGTTTCAGACCAATCGTCATAATGATCCATCAAAAACAGTATAAACACATGTTCAAATGAGCACACAATCATGACCTACATGAAAGAAGAAGATAAAATTGTCCATCGACTCAGAACAGCAAAAATGCAGACGTTTTTTTTACTATTCAATATCAGTCATAATTGGTTTATTATGTATTCCAACTGTACAAAGTTGTGATAAAGACGGCATTGAGTGCACAGTTGATGTTTCATGTTTGGATTTCCCCAATCTCGACCAAGTAGTCGATTGCTTACATCAGCATTTTATTAACAGGTCAGTCAGTTGGTCAGTCAATCAGTCAGTCAGTCCTTCAGTCAGTCAGTCAGTCGGTCAGACAGTCATTCAATCAGTCAGCCATTAGTCAATAAGTGAGCAAGTCAGTCTGTCAGTCACTCAGTCAGTCAGTTAGTCATTAAATCAGTCAGTCATCAGTCAATCAGTGAGCAAGTCAGTCTGTCAGTCACTAAGTCAGTCAGTCAGTCACTCAGTCAGTCGGTCTGTCAGTAATTCAGTTATTCAGTCAGTCATTCAGTCAGTATGTCACTCAGTCAGTCAGTCAAACAGTCAGTCAGTCAGCCAATCAATCAGTAGTCAGTTGGTTAATCAGTCAGCTAGTCAGTCAGTCAGTCAGTCAGTCAGTCAGTCAGTCAGTCAGTCAGTCAGTCAGTCAGTCAGTCAGTCAGTCAGTCAGTCAGTCAGTCAGTCAGTCAGTCAGTCAGTCAGTCAGTCAGTCAGTCAGTCAGTCAGTCAGACAGTCAGTCAGTCAGTCAGTCAGTCAGTCAGTCAGTCAGTCAGTCAGTTCAGTCAGTCAGTCAGTCAGTCAGTCAAGACAGTCAGTCAGTCAGTCAGTCAGTCAATCAGTTAGTCGGTTAATCAGTCAGCCAGTCAGACAGTCAATCAGTCAGTCAGTCAGTCAGGTCAGTCAGTCAGTAAGTCAGTCAGTCAGTCAGTCAGTCAGTCAGTCAGTCAGTCAGTCAGTCAGTCAGTCAGTCAGTCAGTCAGTCAGTCAGTCAGTCAGTCAGTCAGTCAGTCAGTCAGTCAGTCAGTCAGTCAGTCAGTCATTCAGTCAGTCAGTCAGTCAGTCAGTCAGTCAGTCAGTGTGTCAGTCAGTCAATCAATCAAAAATATCTCACTTTCAGTAGTACGCTAACAGCGATTCAGTGGGGAAGGATGAAGCCGAGTGATTCAGAAAGAAATCGCATATCAGCAGGTAGACAGACAGACAGACAGACAGACAGACAGACAGACAGACAGACAGACAGACAGACAGACAGACAGACAGACAGACAGAAAGACAGACAGACAGACAGACAGACAGACAGACAGACAGACAGACAGACAGACAGACAGACAGACAGACAGGCAGACAGACAGACAGACAGACAGACAGACAGAAAGACAGACAGACAGACAGACAATTTGCAGCTAATCGAAAGTTTACTGGAAAGAACCAGGTCGTGTTCGAACTCGAGTATTTCCCCGATACTCAATAATGAGATCAAACTCTTCCTGTATCAGGTTCACTCACTCACTCACTCACTCACTTTCTCACGCACTCACTCACTCACTCACTCACTCACTCACTCACTCACTCACTCACTCACTCACTCACGTCACTCACTCACTCACTCATCGTTCACTCACTCACTCACATCACTCACTCACTCACTCACTCACTCACTCACTCACACTCACTCACTCACTTACTCACTCAGACTGGCACCGGGTACTTTATTCACATTGAACAAGCCTATGAAGTCAGGCAGCCTGATCAGTATCCCCATTGGGCTCAGGCTATTGATGCTGTATTCAATCATAGACATCATCAGAATAAAGAGAAGACGTATCACAGGTAAGTGAGTGAATGAGTGAGTGGGTCACTTAGTCAGTCAGTCAGTCAGTCAGTCAGTCAGTCAGTCAGTCAGTCATTCAGTCAGTCAGTCAGTCAGTCAGTCGGTCAGGTCAGTCAGTCAGTCAGTCAGTCAGTAGTCAGTCAGTCAGTCAGTCAGTCAGTCAGTCAGTCAGTCAGTCAGTCAGTCAGTCAGTCAGTCAGTCAGTCAGTCAGTCAGTCAGTCAGTCAGTCAGTCAGTCAGTCAGTCAGTCAGTCAGTCAGTCAGTCAGTCAGTCAGTCAGTCAGTCAGTCAGTCAGTCAGTCAGTCAGTAGTCATTCAGTCAGGCCGGCAGTCTATGAGTCAGTTCTTTTTCAGGCTGCTAAAATTTGTCTGACGGACTGACTGACTAACTGACAGACTGTCATCATGACTGACGTGAATGACATGACTGACTGGCTTCAGGTCGCTACCCAACTCGATTGAAATATACCTACTAACTCCCCTTTAGCGACGAAATCGTGCACTTGTACTGGGTCATGTATCCACTGGCCTCGATGGCGTTGGTTGTCGTTTTCGGTGTGATCATCAATTTTATCGAATGATTGTTTACGAAGAAAAGGGTATTACAAATAATATAAATTTTATTGTGACAAAAACAAAGAAAAAAAATTCTGCAAAAATGTCTTAGCAACATATAACACAGTCTTTTATGGAGCATGCAATACATAACATGGGCATGTTTTAGTCGGATATACATACATTTTCACTTGATAGAATACATTTCCTTACCTGGGTACTGTGATACATTTATTCTTCATAATGACTCTTTTCTTGTAAATATAATTTTCTGCGAATTTAACTGTTATGAATGGTATTTTTCAAAAACGGCGCAGCAATTTACGGCGTTTCCATTGTCCAGTGGTTTGGGTGCCGGCCTCGCAAACCAACGGTCCTGGTTCGAAACCCAGGTTGAGACACTGCGCGTTCAAAAACGTTGTTGGATATTAGTGAGTATCCTTTTATGTAGTTCGAGTGAACTTCACTTCGCCTGATTTGTGAATTGGTAAGATTCTATACTACTGCATTATTACAACTGAATAAATTTGCAATCGAAATTGAACGTAGGCATAACTAGACCGTAAAACAAATTTTGTACATACATAATTATTATAATAAGTTGTATTTACATAATATGAAAAGAACCATAAAACAATTGAATTAGATACGTACATAATTAACATAACAAATTCTATTTACAGTACATAGTATAAAAAGCACCGTAGAACAACGGAATTGCATATGTACGTAATATGTAATTAACATAATATTATTTATTTATGTACATATCTGATATAAAGAAAGAATATAATATCGCTGTTCACTGATCTCCTTGCTTACTGTATGTCTACTGTAGGCTTCCATGGAGTTTTACGAGATCAAAATATGCCACGAATTCAAATCTAGTCTTCTAATGATAAGAGGAGTAAGTAAGATACTTTTAGAGTTTTTATGCAGCCTATCATGGATTCCTTGTCTTTAACAGCAACTTTTTGCCATCCAATTTGTATCAAAAACTAATTTTGACTACAAATTGACTGACTGACTGACTGACTGACTGACTGACTGAATGACTGACTGACTGACTGACTGACTGACTGACTGACTGACTGACTGACTGGACTAACTATGTGACTGACTGAATGACTGACTGACTGACTGACTGACTGACTGACTGACTGACTGACTGACTGACTGACTGATTGCCTGACTGACTGATTGTACATATGTACGAACATTGTTCTTAATTCATTTTATGTGCGTAACGGGACCATAGGAATAGTTATCGATATAACAAGATATATTGACTAAACCAGTCTAATTGTTCAGGCGACTGAATTTCGAAATCTCATTGTTTCCGTGTGCGTTAGAATTTGATATTTGGACAGAAAAAATTCAAATGTTGCGCCTAAATTATTTAATTTGTGTGTAACATGTCTAAAAAATTTAAGAAATGTAATATATTATAACAAGATACCTTGACCAAGCTATATAAATATGGATAATACATTATAGGCACCGTAATCAGATCAAAGACGGGCGCTTGCTTTATAAATTTAATATTCATTTATAATTCATTTATTATTCGTTTATAATTGAACAAAAGTTTATGGAAAATTCAGTTTTCTATACAATTATGTTTCTAAGCTGCAGAATCTGTAGCAGTCGGCCTGATGAAAGGTGTTCTTTGATGTATAAGTTTATTCAAAGGCAATTAAGTTCGCAATGCTACTCAGAAGCATTCCTTTCAAATGATAATAATGATAAAGTATAGATTATTAAATGTTGGCTTGTTAAATTGAAATTATAGCTTATGATTTTCTACAGTAATAATATTATGATCTCAAACGTCGACCAAGTCATCGTAGAACAATATTTGTAAAACAAAATTCTAAAAAAAATACTAAAAATATTTTCAAAATTTTTCACATTTTGGTTATTACTGGAATTCATTCTAGAGTAAACTTCCATGATTTTTTAGTTACCCAGGAGTTTGGCAAACTTGAAAAATGAAAAACGACGTGTCACGTGACTCTTATCTGCTCAGAGTTGAGTGACAGCTCTGAGCTGATTGGTTCTTAGAACTCATACAACCAATCACCGCAGAGCATTTGTTAGCGCGAGTGCCAAATATAAGATTTGGTCATGTACTGCATTTTATTTTGAAATTATATAAACATCCCTAAGAGAATGATGATTGCACCCACCGGTAGCCATGATGTTGAATCGGACTACCAAGCCCCTCGAAATCGTACTGAAATAAGATTGCATCGGAAATCTCAAGTCTGGATTCAATGGATAAATTTTCTGATATCTATGTATGTAAATGTGGATGGCAAAACAAGTCATGAAACAGAGCTCATGGAACTCAGATTCTGAGGAGAGAAGAAACATGATACCATTCCCCGAACATTAATTTCAAAAAAATCTCAAACTATTAACAAACAAGAAAAAACTTTATTAACTTCCCGCATTTTAATCCGCTAAAATTCGTTAACAATTTCAATGGTATCTCGATTTCATAAATTCGGATGCAAAAAAGTTACGGAATATCGTCTGATCTGGATTCAATGGCTGGAAGACGGAGGCTGCACACTAGCGGACGAGCCAAACCTCTAAAGGGAGGGGAATCATCCCAAAGAGGGGAGAATTTGCCAAAATAGGGTCCCTTTACCTACACCATAGGGAACACATTTTAGTTTTGGATAACGCCAAAGAGGGGGGAATTCCACTGTTTTGTTCTTCTCTCTCGTCCGCTAGGGACGCTGCGCCATAACTGCCATT
>OZ038447.1:23489034-23504034 GCA_964036265.1 Daptonema setosum | reverse complement strand
ATTATCAGAACCATGTTTTGGAAGTTCTACTAGAACCTCATTCTCAAGGTACTGGATTATCAGAACCATGTTTTGGAAGTTATTAGAACCAGATTCTCAAATTCATAATTGGGAAAAGTCTTGTTCAACACGAATTGATGGTAAGGAGGGAACCGAATTTATTTTTTTCTAATAATCAATTACGAGGCCTATAAATACATTTCCGGGACTCTAATAAGGGTGCGTTCAGAGTCACTAGCGGATGAGAAGGGGAGGGAAAAGTGGAATCCCCCCTCTTTGAAAATTAGAAAACGTAAAATTTGTTCCCTAATTTGTAGGTTACACGGCCTGAAAACTGCCAATTCCCCCCTCTTTGATAAAATTCCGCTCCCTTTGGAGAATTAGCTCGTCCGCCACTGTTCAGAGTCCAAAGATAAGTAGAAAGAAAATGAAAAAGGATAAGAAAAGAAAACGCTGTAAAACAACCGACACAGAAATAAACGCGTGATACCCGAGTATTCAGAATTTGAATTTTACTGGTAACTCTCGTGGAAACTTTCTTGGTAAGAAGAAATCTTGATTAAGCTATAAATTTGTGTATTTATTGTTCGAAACTGTTTGCTCATGGCCAGGCATGTGATCAGCCACTGGCGGACGAGCTAGTTTCCCAAAGGGAGGGGAATTTTCCCAAAGAAGGGGGAATTGACAGTTTTCAGGTCATTTTACCTACACCTTAGGGAACAAATTCAACTTTTGAAAATGCCAAAGAGGGGGGAATTCCACTTTTCCCTCCCCTTCTCGTCCGCTAGTGTGATCAGCTGTAACATTTCCTACCCGATCACACGCGGACGAGCTAATCCCCCAAAGGGAGGGGAATTTCATCGAAGAGGGGGGATTCGAAAGTTTTCAGGCACTTTTACCAACACCTTAAGAAACCAACTATACTTTTTGAAAACGCCAAAGAGTAGTAAAATTCCACTTTTCTCGTCCGCTACTCAATCCAACCCAAATACAGCTCGTAAAACGTGTTCATGAGCTGTGAACCTTTGCTTCGTATCATTAGCGGATGAGAAAGGAAGGGAAAAGTGGAATTCCCCCTCTTTGGGGAGTTGAAACAGTGCAGTTGATACCTTAAAGTGTAGATAAAACGACCTAGTTTCAGCCAATTACCCCCTCTTTGGAGAAATTCCCCTCCCTTGGGAACTTTGGCTCGTCCGCCAATGGTTGGCATTAGCCATTATTTCCATGTTCCATTCCGGTAGCAAAACATATCCAGTCTTTCTGTTACTCTGAAAATTTCGGCACGAGTTTTCACAAACAATCTCAACACAGTACTCATAGCTTTCATAGCTTAGTCAGGGTTTCTTGTTATCAAGAATTAATTTTGTGGGTCGGTTTTGCACATAGACAATGAATTGGTGCAATTTTTCGTATGCTGTTCAAGGGTTATGTGGAAGGGATTTTAATTCGAAAAATTTCAAAGCGCGTCAAAAAACGGATTTGAATTCTAGCTGCGCGCCAAGAAGGGTTTTGACCAACAAGAAGCCCTGGATAGGCTATAAACTGCTTGGCTAGCACTTCCCCTGATATTCGAGATTACGCTGTTCGAGATTCGATATTCGAGGTTACGCTGTTCGAGATTACGCTGTTCGAGATTCGATTCGATATTCGAGATTACGCTGTTCGAGATTCGATTCGATATTCGAGATTACGCTGTTCGAGATTCGATTCGATATTCGTGATTACGCTGTTCGAGATTCGATTCGATATTCGTGATTACGCTGTTCGAGATTCGATTCGATATTCGTGATTACGCTGTTCGAGATTCGATTCGATATTCGAGATTACGCTGTTCGAGATTCGATTCGATATTCGAGATTACGCTGTTCGAGATTCGATTCGATATTCGAGATTACGCTGTTCGAGATTCGATTCGATATTCGAGATTACGCTGTTCGAGATTCGATTCGATATTCGAGATTACGCTGTTCGAGATTCGATTCGATATTCGTGATTACGCTGTTCGAGATTCGATTCGATATTCGTGATTACGCTGTTCGAGATTCGATTCGATATTCGTGATTACGCTGTTCGAGATTCGATTCGATATTCGAGGTTACGCTGTTCGAGATTCGATTCGATATTCGAGATTACGCTGTTCGAGATCCTATTCGATATTCGAGATTACGCTGTTCGAGATTCGATTCGATATTCGAGATTACGCTGTTCGAGATTCGATTCGATATTCGTGATTACGCTGTTCGAGATTCGATTCGATATTCGAGATTACGCTGTTCGAGATTCGATTCGATATTCGAGATTACGCTGTTCGAGATTCGATTCGATATTCGTGATTACGCTGTTTGTGATATCTTGCCGACATAGATTTTCATGCCAGTTGTCCACTGATATCCGTTCTACCATCTCCATGTGTGCGGCCGGCTTGAAACACTCACTCACTCACTCACTCACTCACTCACTCACTCACTCACTCACTCACTCACTCACTCACTCACTCACTCACTCACTCACTCACTCACTCACTCACTCACTCACTCACTCACTCACTCACTCACTCACTCACTCACTCACTCACTCACTCACTCACTCACTCACTCACTCACTCACTCACTCACTCACTCGCTCACTCACTCACTCACTCACTCACTCACTCACTCACTCACTCACTCACTCACTCACTCACTCGTTCACTCACTCGTTCACTCACTCACTCACTCAGTCACTCACTCTTTCACTCACGTTGTTTCGTTGTGCGGACGTCTCTTTGAACAGAAAATAAAACCTATGAATGTTTATCAAATATCATGTTTGGGTTACTGAACCAGAGCGCTATAGCGAACGCGAAAAAAACATTCATTCCTTTAACTTTTTTATTTATGTACTATAAGCGAATCACTTGATTTTCTGTAAATGGTTGGTTCCTGTGAAAAACTTGATCAACCGTTATCGGCAACAGGTATACAACTAGCCTTACAACTAGCTATTTTTCATAGGATATTTTTATAAAACCCTCTGAATCATGACATTAATTTCATTTTCTGATAAATGGCTATAATGTACGCGTGAAACGTGAACCGAACATTTATTAAATTAGTTTATCTCAAATGAAACATTAGAAAAAAAACTGAAACTTCGCGCCAAAAAACAGATTTGAATTAAAAATACGTGCCAAAAGCTTTCAAAGTAACACGATATCCTGAACTGGTTGTAATTTGATTATAATCATTGAAATAAGAAATTTTCAAAAAAAACTACTATTTCAATTTAGATCAATTAGTACAGGTAACTTCGATAGAAAAGTTTCACTCTCTTTCTCTCATTCAATGAGCCAAAGAAAACCCCCTTCATGTTCTTTATATCTATTCCGTAAAAATATACCTACATGTAGTAATTAGTATATAGACGTTTATTTGGTAATATAGACTTTCAAAAATAAACCTGTTTGAACCTCTTTGTTAGCCTTCAAGAACAATCTTTTGATTTATTGCTTTATTGCATGTTGTTTTGTGTCATGTAAAAAATTATGAACATTATAATATTTTACCTCGTTTGCTATTATTGCAAAACAAAAAAATATCGATGTATCTCCGAAAACCACACTTAAATTTCACTAAAAAAACATCTGAAAGTTGTAAGAAGAGTTGTGAGAAGTTGTAATTTTTAATAAACAATCGCTAAGAAAACTCATTTTTTGTGACCTTGCTTAAATTATGAAAATACGCAATTTGTGACATCATAAATACACAACAAAGCATTTAGCGAGCCCAAAGTGTCTATTGTTGTCAAATATGCAGTTTCTCATACGTTTTTTGAGTAAATATTGAAGAATAGGCTTGTAGACACCGGTATTACAAATTTTTACGCCGATAAGTCTCCGCATGGTTTTTTATAAAACGTTTTGTAACAACTACTGTATTTTCAAAAGTACAAAAGTTATACTTTCAAAGTTTCGGCAATGTAAATTTTCCGAAACTACATAATACATAAATTTTTTTTGTTATACGTTTTTTATAAATATTGAAGAGTGGTTTTTTAGTTACCGGGATTAATAGTTTTTGCATCGAAATAAATGTCTCCGCATGTTTTTTTATTTAGAAATCGTTTGGTAACACTTTATAAAATTACAATATTTAGATTTACAAAAAGACGCAAGGTTGTCGTTGAAATTTCTTGTATGAAACACGTTTTTATGAATAAATTTTGAAAAATGGCTTGTAGATACCAGTCACTCACTCACTCACTCACTCACTCACTCACTCACTCACTCACTCACTCACTCACACACTCACTCACTCACTCACTCACTCACTCACTCACTCACTCACTCACTCACTCACTCACTCACTCACTCACACACTCACTCACTCACTCACTCCTCACTCACTCACTCACTCACTCACCCACTCACTCACTCACTCACTGGCGGACAAGCCAATCCTCCAAAGGGAGGGGAATTTTTCCAAAGAGGGGGGAATCAGGAGAATTTAGGCCATTTTACCTACACCTTAGGGAACAAATTCAACTTTTTGAAAATGCCAAAGAGGGGGGAATTCCACTTTTCCCACCCCTTCTCGTCCGCTAGTGCACTCACTCACTCACTCACTCTCTCACTCACTCACTCACTCACTCACTCACTCACTCACTCACTCACTTACTCTGTAAATGAATCACATGACGTATTTTTCATCCAATTCAAATCCAAACCCGACGCCAACAACATCACATGTTATATATTTCACGGTCAAATGTTCGGAAACAGGTATTTGTATTCAAACCAGCCCGCAGGCTACACTTCAGCGGAAGAGGGGTCTTCCCAAAAAAACAATCATGGTGAAGTTTTTTTATAAACTCTATGTGACAAATTTTTTCGTCGTTGTCTCTATTTTGACGTTTCAAAAAAACAAAAAATATGAAAAATAAATTTCCTACGTTTCATTCAGTAGGGTTTACTATATTGAATAGGGTCACCATTATTAGCGGCCAATGGCGGACGAGCCAAACCACCAAAACTGGCAGAAATCAGGCTATTTCACCTACACCTTTTAAGGAACAATTTCTTCTTTTTGAAACCCCAAAGGAAGGGGGAAGTCCACTTTTCCCTGCCCTCCTCGTCCGCTAGTGCTAGAAGCCGAGGAAAACGGTAGCCTATATATTGTATCTAAGAAGATTGGGCGTAAGATTACATCTGATCAGTAATTTTAATGGAACTTAGGACATAAAGTTCAGACATTCTATTGTTCTGAAAGAACAACCATCCGCTGTTTTCAGAGATTCCAGAGCAAACACCCACCCGCTACTGTTCGGTTATTGGCTATTATCATCCACCTATGTGTTATCCATTTATTGCAATATAATTTTTTATAAAATTTCTCCCATTCATACATATGCTGGTGGTTGTTCAATTTTTTGGGGTTGTTTTTCACAGCTAATTTGTCATTTCTAGTCATTTAGAAAATTTCCGTTTCTATGTCTAACACCAAAGGGGTGATTTCCCGTTTTCCGAGGATTCTTGATTATTTCCAAAATTGAATCGGAGGTCATAATCCCTAAATTTTTTATAGAGAAGTTCTAATTTCGTTGGATGTCTTAAAACTGGTTTCCCGATTTTACTTAACTTTTCATCCGAGGGCGCATGCATTTATTATTGCCCATTATTGCACCAAAGCGGACGAGAATGGGAGGGAAAAGTGGAAAGTTTCCCTTCTTTGGCTTTTTCATATAACCCATACTAGGTTTATTGTTTCAAAAATATTTTGAATTCAAATCTGATTTCGGCGCTTAATTTTGGCGCGCGTTCAAGTTTTTAAGAAATTTGATTTTTTTCTCATTTGCCTCATTTTTCTCCTCGCTCTGCATTGTTATAATCTTGATGCGCGCTGAATTTTCGGCTACCCAACCTCA
Source organism: Daptonema setosum (assembly GCA_964036265.1). Classification (NCBI taxonomy): domain Eukaryota; kingdom Metazoa; phylum Nematoda; class Chromadorea; order Monhysterida; family Xyalidae; genus Daptonema; species Daptonema setosum. The sequence goes on along the minus strand of OZ038447.1, from coordinate 23,498,133 downwards.
CGTCATTAACGGACGAGAAAGGCTGGGGAAAGTGGAATTCCCCTCTCTTTGGCTTTTTTTAATTAGTAGATTTGTTCTCTGAGGTGTAGGTAAATGTCATGAAAATTACCGATTTTCCCTTCTTGGACGAAATTTCCCTCCCTTTAGAGGATCGGCTCATCCGCCAGTGCGTGTAACTCGTCGTTATCTTCTTTTTTTTTCATAAAACTTAACTTTTGTTGTAATATTTTATTGTTTTCCTTTATGTTACTCATATTATAGTTGTAGTTAACTATTTTTACTTTGGTGTTGCTTTAATTACTTTTTTTATAAAATTTTAAAGATATTCAGTTAGGAGACTACGCTATACGTATTTTGCTAATTTTTAGTAGGTTAGATGATTGCTTTCTTAAAGAATAGTGAAGTTTCCACGTTGAATAACGCTCACTCTAATTACTTTTATAATTCGTCCAGTTACATATCTTGTTACTCAGCGCTATTTGAATTCAATAATGATTTCGGCTCGCTTTCAAACTGTCGAGAGAGTTTTTTCACATGACCATTGCGGCTTTATGGCATTTCAAAGACAAACCTTGCATATCGTATATCGAATCTCATGAAGTGTGACAAGACAAGACCACCTTTTACCCCCATGTGACCAACTAGCGGACAACGGAAGAACGGAAGAGAGGAATTCCCCCTCTTTAGGAATTCGAAAAAATTCAGTTTGTTCCTCAAGGTGTCGGTAAAATGGCTTCAAAACTGCTAATTCCCTCTCTTTGAGATAATTTCCCTCTTTTTGGGGAATAAGCTCGTCCGCCTGTACGTGTGACCCTAGAATGTGCACATGAGCTTGTTTATTATATGGAAAACCACTGGCGGACGAGCTAAACCACCAAAGGGAGGGGAATTCCGTCAAAGAGGGGGAATTGGCAGTTTTCAGGTCATTTTACCTACACCTTACGGAAAAATTATACTTTTTGAAAACGCCAAAGAAGGGGGAATTCCACTTTTCCCACCCGCTAGTGTGGAAAACGTATGCATCTACAGTATGTGTGTTCTTGTGAATTTACATGTAACAGTGGTCAAATTATCTGTTTATACAACATTTTCACATTAAAAAGTTTTCTGCTTATCAAGAAATTCTCCTTGAAACATCTAGTTATAAAAAAATGCCATGGACCCGTAACGCACAATTGCAATGAACCAAGCGCTCTCTTCGTATATCTTTTATCTAGAAAATTTGAACGCGCGCCAAAAACAAATTTGAATTCAAATTGCGCGCCAAAAACTTTTCGATTAACAAGAAACTCCGACTGAACTATAAAACGGTAATAGCCCCCACGCTGTGATCCTATCAACCTTTATAAGCTCGTATGCATCTGTCCATTAGCGGACGAGAAGGAGAGGGAAAAGTGGATTTCCACCCTTTTTGGCGGTTTCAAAAAAGAGACTTGGTTCCTTAAGGTGCAGATGAAGTTGCCTAATTTCTGCATTTTCCCCCTTTTTGGAGAGATTCCCCTCCTTTTGAAGGTTGTCTAGTCCGTCAATGCATGCATCTGTCTATATAAGTTGTATTGTAGCGAATGCGAAACATCATCAGGCAGGAGACTCGGTTTCCCTCTCTTTGGGGTTTTTTCCCGTAACCTAGGAATAGAATAGAAGTAAAAAGTTTAAAAAAATTGATTAAGTGGTGTTTCGACCATAAATTAAGACACCAAATTAGAAGAAGGGTCTTGTGGTCTTGAAGAAATTCACGATATTAGGTTTTTTGATTTTAAATTTTTAAATTTTTTTAACTAGTTTTTTTACAAGTCGATTGTTCATCCGACATCACACGTCTGACCGAATGCAAACTGGCGCGTGTGTTCATTAACGTTCACAAGTTAATAGAATAATAAATTTGAATGCGCGCCAATTATTTTTCAATTTTGCAAGATATTTCTGCGTGGTTATTTATGTAGATTTTGAATAGAATTCATCCATTCTCCTCTCGGTCGTGTAGAAGAAGTCACAACATCTGCCTGTCTGTGAGAAGTACCGTCGACTCTGCCGCCTGTGTATAGTCTATACATGAGCTCTTGTTACTGAAAGAATAATTCGCGCGCAAACTTCCAAAATCCCATTACATTTATACAACTTACAAATAACTCACTCACTCACTCACTCACTCACTCACTCACTCACTCACTCACTCACTCACTAGCACTGATTAATATAACTTGACCAACAAGTTATTATATTAACAAAAAGTCCTACGAAATGTCGAAAAAAGTAGCGCGCATTCAAAATCATATCTCCTTTATAACTGTGAATAGTAAAGACGGCGTGTAATAATCGATCACACGTGGTGTTAATGCGAACGTTTTGAAATTCACGCAATTACTACAGATTGGGTTACCGCGTTGTAAACTGATTGTACAGTTGCCAGATTGCAGTTATCATAAGCTAAGCTGAACAACTTAACAATGTTTTTTTTATATTATAGCGTTTGAAGTTTAGTGTTACCCGTATAATTTTTTTGGCGCGCATTCAAATTTCGGGTTTTGTAATAATCGATCGCATGTCATGTTAAATTAGATAGGAACGTATTGAAATTCTGCAGTTTTTTATATCGGGTTATCGCGTTGTAAACTGATTGTACAGTTGCCAGATTGCAGTTATCATAAGCTAAGCTGAACAACTTAACAATGTTTTTTATATTATAGCATTTGAAGTTTAGTGTTACCCGTCCATTTTTTTTGCGCGCATTCAAAGTTTCGTGTTTTGAAATAATCGATCACATGTCATGTTAAATTAGATATTATAGGAACGTTTTGAAATTCTACAGTTTTTTATATCGGGTTACCGCATTGTAAACCGATTGTACAGGGTGTCCCATTTAAAATTCCGCATTTTTATTTTGAATAAAAATAGCAGTTTTCATTCGATTTCTAAAATTTTTGCGCCAAGTTATAGACAATTCCAGGCTATTTTGTTTTATTTTTTATTTTGTTAAATCGAGCTAACAAATCAATTTTTATGTTGAAATTCCCGACACACCCGTTTTTCACGTTTTTTGCTCTGTAGTCGGTGTTTTTTTACGATAGCGTGACCGTTACAAACGCAATTTTAATAATTTAAATCATCATTTCAGTTTAATAAAGTGTTAAAAACATGTTATAATACGGATAACAATGGAATTGTTAATAATCATCTAACCAACTTGCTAAGACTCCGCATCCACAAGCATGCGTGAGTGCAGGGACCAGGGGTTTTTCTTTTGAGAAAGTTTACACATCAGGTTTGTCCATTCTTAACAGTGGCCTGATGTGGTGGTTTGCGCAGCAGAATATCGTAACCCACTGTATTTCACCGTAACTTTGACATTTTTTCGTTTGGGTCAATTAATTTCACTCAGGAAGAAAAAAGCATGCTCCCTGCGCTAGCGCATGCTTGCGGAGGCGGAGTTTAACTGCGTTGTGGTTACAGTTTTTAAGCAGTTTTTTGGTTAGATAACTGTTAACAATTCCATTGTTATCCATATTATAACATGCTTTAACACATTATTTAACTGAAATGATGATTTAAATTATTAAAATTGCGTTTTTAACGGTCACGCTATCGTTTAAAAAACCACCGACTACAGAGCAAAAACGTGAAAAACGGGTGTGTCGGGAATTTCAACATAAAAATTTATTTGTTCACACGATTTAAAAAAATAAAAAATAAAACAAAATAGCCTGAATTTGTCTATAACTTGGCCCAAAAATTTTAGAAATCAAATAAACACTGCAATTTTTATTCAAAATAAAAATGCGGAATTTTAAATGGGACACCCTGTAGTTGCTAGATTGCGGTTATCATAAGCTTAGCTAAAAAAACTTAATAATTTGTATTAAAACTTGTGACGATTTTATCTGTTATTTGAAGAAAGTTCATGGCACGCATTCAATTTTCCGTTTTCTGTATTAATCGATCACACTTCGTGTTAAATATGAATGTTTAAAAAAAATCCCCACTTACTATAAGACGGGTTACCGCGTTGTAAACCGATTGTAGTTGCCAGATTGCGTTTATCATAATCATAGCTAAAAAAACTTATCAATTTGTATCAAAACTTGTGACGATTTTATCTGTTATTAGAAGAAAGTTCAAAGCACGCATTCAAATTTCCGTTTTCTGTATTAATCGATCCCACTTCGTGTTAAATGCGAACATTTACAAAAAATCTCCACTTACTATAAGACCGGGTTACCGCATTGTAACCCGATTGTAGTTGCTAGATTGCGGTTATCATAAGCTTAGCTAAAAAAAATAAATAATTTGTATTAAAACTTGTGACGATTTTATCTGTTATTTGAAGAAAGTTCATGGCACGCATTCAAGTTTTCATGTTCTGTATAAATCGATTCCTCGTCGCGTTATGTAACTGCGAACGTTTTACAGTTCTACAATTACAGTTTTCTATGTCGGGTTACCGCGTTGTAAACTGATTGTAGTTGCTAGATTGCGGTTACCATAAGCTTAGCTAAACAACTTGATAATGTTTTTATATTATAGCAAGAAGAGAGTTTTTCGTTCCCATTCAAATTTTCATGTTAAGTAGTACGCGATCACACGTCGTCTAAAGATGAAAGTTTACACAAGTTTCCCTTTCTACAAGACGGGTTACCGCGTTGTAAACTGATTGTAGTTGCCAGATTGCGGTTATCATGAGCTAAACGGGTAGAGTTGGAGTCACACAAAATGAACATATGTACGTAACGATCTCACTTAAAAATATACCGATCTTACTTGCAGAGGTTTTTTGTTATCCAGAACCTTTTTTAGCGCTTTTGGATCATGTTGTTGATTCTTCCCTCTCTGAAAAAATGAATTGAAAATGAAAAAAAGAAAAAAAGAAAAAATGGAAATTCACTTTCTCAAACAACGACCTCAAGACCCTACTTCTAAATTGGTGTCTTAATATTTGGTCGAAACACCACTTAAACATTTTTTTAACCTTTACTTCTATTTTGAGGATTATGTCGTCCGCCGGAGTTGTGCACACTGACTCACGAATAAGATACAAAAGCCATACTATCCATTGTGAGTTGTCTTATGACTCATAAACTTGATTAATTTTTTAATAGAGATACTAATTTGGCTTTCTTTGTTTTTTTTCCCGGATGTGTCAAAAACATTTGATAACCGCTAAGATATCCGTTATCCGGCACCGCAACAAGCCATTTATATTAATTTCCTTATATCTTTTCTTTTATACGAATAGGGGTGCCGATTCTTTTAAAGTTTTCATCGAAGATTTGTGAAACAGATTTGTGAAACAGATTTGTGAAACAGATTTGTGAAACAGATTTGTGAAACAGATTTGTGAAACAGATTTGTGAAACAGAGTTGTGAAACAGATTTGTGAAACAGATTTGTGAAACAGATTTGTGAAACAGATTTGTGAAACAGTTTTGTGAAACAGATTTGTGCGCGAATTTTTCGCAGACACGATAATCTGACAAACCTATACTAATTACCGGGAACTACTGAACATCTAAATTCAGCCTCCTATATATATGATCTGTTCATTATTCTATAAAGCCCAGCCCGTATGTTGTTTCTGCATGCAAAAACATTGCCCGAAACGTCTGATAAAGAAACATCAGACAATTGGTGTTATCACACACATCAATCATCATCACCCCATGCTATACTGTGTTAAACTATGGTGTCACCCGAGTGGAGTTGACGCTAGTGATGTTTCATCATCAGACGATATGGGCAATACTTTTGTTTGCAGAAACAACATACGGGCTTTATACTTGTTTGACTACCTTTATATTTGTTTGACTCGCTTTATACTTGTTTGACTAGCTTTATACTTGTTTGACTCGATTTATACTTGTTTGATTCGCTTTATACTTGTTTGACTCATCATGGTTTGTTTGGGTCAGCGTGAGTCACCAATAATGCATCAAAATATTCCCCTAACTCGATAATTCAAATCAGTTTGTTTGCACAACAATGCATACATTTACATTACATACTTTTATTCCATAATTTTTTTCCGTCGTGGCTGGGGCGACACAATTCCTGATTCATTAAACAAACATCACCCAAGTTATATTCAACCCTTTTCTTTTCTTATATATGTCATACAAAAATGTGACGGTGTGGACAAGTGTAAAAATAAACATACGTAAATTTTTTGACTAAAAAAATCACTAGTCAATTTTTATCAATTTCCTTTTCATGAATTATAGTTTAAAATTAGTTTTTACTTTCTTTCACGAAAATGTTTGACAGCAGAAAATTTACGACTGTACAAGCAATGCCATAACCGCTTTTCATGGGCTGACTGTGAGAAAGGTACATACATACACTTAGCCAACATCTGCCGTGATGAAACCGCTTATGACAATATTTCACAAATGTATACTTTTTTCGTTAAACCCAAAATAATATTTTCTTATTTGACTAGGAGACTAAACTTGAACCGGTACCATCTTTCATAAAACTATTGAGACAGCGAGTGATTTTATGTAGACTTACTTTTTTGACAAAAAAAATGTTATATAAACAAAACGTCCTACGAAATCTCGAAAAAAACTGGCGCGCATTAAAAATCATATCTCTTTTATAACTGTGAATAGTAAATACGGCGTGTAATAATCGGTGTATGTAATACTGAAAATCATTTCTTCGATTAATTCTATGACTTTTTTTAATTTTTGCTATGAATTAATCGGTTTAACTGAAACTTACTGAACTAACTAAAGCTGAAAACTTAACTCCGCGACAAAAAAAACCTTGCGTGAAAAAGGTTTACGCAAAATGGCACTCACTACACTATAAATACAGCATTACGTTTAACAATGAACTTGGATTGCCGTCACTGGCGGATGAGCTAACTTTCCAAAGAAAGGGGAAATTTTTCGAAGGTAGGGGAATTGGCAGTTTTCAGGCCATTTTGCCTACACCTTAGGGAACAAATTCGACTTTCTAAAACCGCCAAAGAGTGGGAAGTTCCACGTTTCCCACCCTTTCTCTTCCGCCAATGATTGCTGCTAAATGCATATCGGCCGAGATATTAGCTACGTCGGGTCGGTTTACGACTGGCTTACCGTATACAGGGTGGCTGTAAATTCTCGAGGTGCTTTCTGGTCAGCCATCACTCCAAAATTATTACGTTTAATAAATAATGTGTGCAGTCATACCTATAATTTCACGTTATGGGATTTATTTCTGTATATGTTTGCTCGAATAGTTAGATTTTCATGAATTAATTCAATTTTTACTGGTTTTCTTTCGGGAAGTTGAGCTTCTTCCACACACACGAGAAAGGGTGAGAACGTGTACTTCCCCATCTTTGGCATTTTAAAAAAGTGGTATTTGTTCCTTAAGGTGTAAGTAAATTGACCTAAAAATTGCCGATTCCCCCTCTCTGAAGAAATTCCCCTCTTTTTGAAGGATTGGCTCGTTTGCCAGTGCACACTGATTATACAATTTAACTATTTTGTGAAATTTACAGCCACCCTGTATATACACGTTTAGCTTATATAAATATGTTCACGCCAAAGTGGTATAGAAAAACAGCATAAGAACTGCCTTTAGCTGCAGCCCGCCGAGGCGCAAAAAAGAGTTAAGAAAGATAAACATTCCTTCATATTCGTCTATAAATATAAATTATGTCAGAAATTTTAGCGTTTTTACAACTTTTCACTCATTCGAAGTTAAAGGTTCACCCCTTTTAACATTGTGAAATGAGCAAGGAGAATTTGAAAAATCTCGGTTCAAAGTTTATTTATATTTTGGATTGGATCGGTGAAACTCAGATGTGCCAATCGTGGGAAAGCTCGCGTTTCGAACTGGTTTCTGTTTTATAATAATATATTTCTAATATTCAAGTTTGTTTTGATGTTTTGGTTTTGGGCAGGTTTTTTTCACAAAAAAGGTTAAATAAAATGTTGTTAAAATGTATTCCTGTGGACTCAATTATGCTCACTTAATTAGGCAAAATTTTCTCCTGTTGTTGACCTAAAAGGCCACTCGAAAAAACTACTTCAATAACTTTTTGCAAAACCATTTTGAATTTTTTTATAGCGCTTAAATGAATTGGAATTCAAATTGCACGCCAAAAACATAATGAATGACAAGAATCCCCAATCAACCTATAATAAAGAATGGCGTGTTATACTGATATCATTCAAGTCCTGGCACACATTGTCTGGGGTTGACATAAAAGGCCATTCAAAAAACGTAGTATTCATATTTTTTGTAAATTAATTCCCAAAAATTTGAATACGTTCAAAAACTGACTTTCAAACTTGAATTCAAACTGCGCGCCAAAAAATTATGAGTCACAAGAACCCCCGATCAATGGCATTTTATGCTGATACAAGTCCGGGCACACAATGTCTGGTGTTGACATAACAAGCCATTCAAAAATGTAGTATTCATATTTTCTGAAAAACTGACTTGAAATCGACTTGCGCGCCAAAAACATAATGAATAACAAGAACCCCCGATCAAGCTATAAGAAAGAATGGCGTGTTATACTGATATCATTCAAGTCCTGGCACACATTGTCTGGTGTTGACATAACAAGCCATTCAAGAAAGGTAGCCTTCAATATTTTTGTAAAGGCCATTCAATAAATATTGTCTTCGAACATTTTCTGTAAAATAATAGCAAAAAGTTTGATTATGCACCAAATGAATTTGAATTCAATTTGCGCGCCATAATATTAAGATTGATAAGAAACCGCGATCTAGCTATAAGAAAGAATGGCACGTTACGCTGATATCATTCAAGTCCTGGCACACATTCCCTGATGAAGTTTGAGGTTATGAAAGTTTGTGTGATCTGAACAAGTTTGCGGTGTTTTCAAAATGACGACTGCGTCTGTCTGGGGCTTCTTGGAGACACTGGCGGACGAGCTAAATCCCCAAAGGGAGGGGAATTACTTTAAAGAGGGAGGAACCGGCAGTTATCAGGCCGTTTCGCCTACACATTGAACAACAAATTGTATTTCTTAAACGGTCAAAGAGAGGGGAATTCCACTTTTTCCTTTCCTTCTAGTCCGCCAGTGCTTGGATTCACTGGCGGACGAGCTAAATCCCCAAAAGGAGGGGAATTTCTTTAAAGAGG
>OZ038447.1:23478139-23483834 GCA_964036265.1 Daptonema setosum | reverse complement strand
GCAGCGGTGGTATTTCAGTGGTTGCCCACCTTTGTACATATGTGCAAATAAATTTTCGTATTTGGAAAAAATTCTAGGAACATTTTTGGGTTTTGGAAATATGCCGCATGTACGTATAGGCTGGACAATTGATTAGTAGAAAATCGGTAACTGTTAAGAAAGTACCTAAGCACGTTTTTATTTATTTCAGATTCACATTTTGTCTTATTTTGGATTCAAACCGCGAACTTAAATTTAAATTTCCCAGCGAAAAAAAAATTTTCTAGAAAAGAATTTTTATTTATTTATTTTAATAATAAAAATTAAGTCAGACCAAAAATTCAAATCACGTTCAAATGCTGTATAATTTGTTACCAAACCCCTTTTATTCCTTACATTTCCTTGCAGTTAGGTTTCATGGCCTAAATCCAAAATAAGACAAAATGTGAATCTGAAATTAAAAACGTGCTTAGGTACTTACTTAACAGTTACAGATTTTCTAATAACCAATTGTCCAGCCTATACATCGAAAGCCCGAAGTAAATTGAAATAAGGGCCGATTGTAGGGAACTCTATACTTTCCACACTTATATGCATTACAGCTTTGTTCGGCTTCTCAACGTGCAAATAAGCATTTTTGTAGTTTTTTATGAATATTTATTTATGTATATTGATTTACTTGCTCTTCTGACAAACGTACAAATAAATAATATATTATGCTTACATACATACAGTGCAATTATTGGGCCACGACTTTTTTCTGGGACATTTCATGTAAAACCTTTCTCTCCCGTCCGTTTGATAAGGCACACTAATTTATCTAAACTGAAAAAATTCGGCATGTCCCCAGCTACATCGCTTCTTCGGTCATTCAAAAACATCATTTCTCATTCAAACAAGCCTTTTAATGGCGAACATTTGTCAATGAAGGAAGGATTTACGAAAAAAATGTCCCAGAAATGAGTCGTAATCAAATAAACGTAGAATACTTTGTACACACTTATGATATTAAGGGAACGGACTAGCGTTAGTCCCTTGATATGTACTAGATACAGTCCAAACAGCGAGTTGTGGCCGTGTGAACCTTTTCTCAAACCTATCCTCAAAACGAGTTTTCCGTGCAAATAATACCAGTATGTTCCGAAAGATTGGTGACGATATTTTGAATAGAGTTTGACGCACCTTTTCAGTCCGACCTACATATACAAAAAACAACATTCATCACACGGGCTGGAAATAAAATAATATAACGAAAATATGTACAATACCCTGAATTTGGTATTGGTATAGTGAATGTGATAATTCATGGAAAGAAAGATTCATTTTTTTATTTTTGTACTGAAAAGGTGCGCCAGATCTAACAATATAACTTTACAAACTGTAGTATGTTATTCGTCTAATTTCCATGAAAAATTCTGTTTCAGTATAGGAAAAGGATTACAGGTGATAAATCACTACACGGACTATGCATACAGTAAAGCCGTATGTTGTTTCTGCCAGCAAAAATAATGCCCAAAACTTCTGATAATGAAACATCACTAGCCTAACTCAACTCGGTATACACCATAGTTTAACACAGCGAAGCATGGGGTGATGATGAATGATGTGCGTGTTAACACTGATTGTCTAATGTTTCATTATCAGACTTTTAGCGAAGTATTTTTGCTTGCAGAAACAACATACCGGCTTTATGTATGTACATACAAACGTAACCACATCCATAAGTTAATCTTTTGACTCACAAATCAAACATTGACACATCACCCGCACAACTCACAAACCGCAAATCAAACAAATATCAAAACGAAATCTGACAGTTTATCTGGTGTTTTACAAAAAAAACGTGAGACAAATCCCACTAAAAATCAGTACGAGAAGAAGCAAAAATGTCCCGTTGGTATGGAAGTTGCCACGACAGCTCTGATACAGTTATGTTAAAAAGCCTATGCCTATTCAAGTTTTATGTTTTTATAGCTTATTCGTAAGAGACAATTCAAATTTGGAAGCCCACCAAATTTCCGTATGTCAGTAAGATTTTACAACGTATGCAAAGGCAAATGAATTGGGATCAATGGACATGACTATTCTATTTGCACAGAAAGTCCATATGCTGAGAAATTAACACGCATTCAAAACGCTATAGAAGATACAGTAACTACAAAATTTATCAGTTCAATTCACTAGTGAGACGCACTACATTACTATTTGCATGCATAGTGTTTTTCGTTATGTATGTACAAAAAAACTTATAATTATTAATATAATTATAACTATTTATTTTATTATTATTATTATTAATTCAGTATTTTGCTTTTCAGATATGGAAGGAGAGCCGTTGACCGAAGAGCGGGCGGAAAAGTTGACAAGATGTTGCTGCATGCATATCAAGGTTGGACTCTTTCACTCACTCACTCACTCACTCACTCACTCACTCATTCATTCGCTCACTCACTCACTCACTCACTCACTCACTCACTCACTCATCTCACTCACTCACTCACTCACTCACTCACTCACTCACTCACTCACCTCACTCACTCACTCACTCACTCACTCACTCACTCACTCACTCACTCACTCACTCACTCACTCACTCACTCACTCACTAACTCACTCACTCACTCACTCACTCTCATTCAGGTATCCATACGATGTCACTACGTTGTCAGACTGGAGCTGAACGGCGTTCTATCACCGACCGACAGTTGGGGTAATCTTGTGACAGACGTGGGCAGAGAAAACGGCGTTTTATAGTATTGTTAATTAATTATATTAAATTAATTAATTACCTTTTCGTTTGACCGAAAATGGTTTTGCCGAAAATAAAATTTTGAACTCTCAGTCAAAAGTTTTTTCAAATCAAAACTCATGTTTACTTGAAAGGATTTCATGACTTTATTATAAGAAAAATATTTTAATTTTTCAACCCTTCAAACAATACCTCATAGTGTTATACATATATGACAGAAGGTGATGACTGGTCAGGCATCTAAACTCAACTCAACTCAGCAGCTGTATGCTATAATATGTAAGCATCATCTTCTTAGTCGTTAATGGAAAAGTTATGTTTCGCGTGCAGCTGGAGGCTGAAATTTATGTTAACAAACAATATTTCGAAATGGACTTTGTAGAGTTTCTCTGGAATGAAAAGATGAAACGTTATATAACATATTGAACCCATGACCCAGAGTATCACCAACTGAACACGATGATTGCCTGTTACAGCATAGAGCTGTTCGTTTGAGTTAAGTCGAAAATGCCGCTGTTGTCCGTCGGCTATTATTTAGTCCGTTGCTTGCTCAGGGTGTCTTGTTATCAAAAACTATTAGGGTGCTTTCAAAAAAAGGAAAGTAAAAAGGAAAGGAAAACGTAAAGTAAAATCTGTAAACCTATTGACCAAGAAAAATTTCGTGAACAAAATTCACTTTCCGGTCAATAGGTTTATAGATTTTACTTTCCGTTTTACTTTTCTTTTTACTTTATTTACCCTGAAAGCACCGTTACAAAAATCCGTTACGCACAAAAGCAATAGATTAGACACACTAATCGTATGTCAAAAGTTAATTTCTCAAAAAGTTTAAAAAAACGCTCAAAATTTTTTGATAAAAATTGCGTGCCAAAAACTTTTTGAGTAACATGCAACCCTGAATAGGCTATACTGAATTTTTTTTGTAAAAAAAACGTTTGTATTTGTTTTGTGAGTGTGTAAGTTTTGAATTTTGTGTACTTACTTTTGATACTTTACTGTGATTTACACCGGTATTCATTAATTATGGTTCCTCGTTTTTGTGTGCTCTTGAAAATTTATTCTTTAGGCAGAGTATGTTCAGTTTGTGGTAGTCTTTTCCACTGCTCAGTGGCAAAATCATATGGAACTTTCTTGGCAATTTTTCCGCAGACTATTTTCATGCAAAATTTTCACGGCCAAAATTTTTGCGAGACAGAAAGGGTTTACGAAAAATTGCAAAAAGAGTTGCACCTGTCACCGTGAAGCCCCTATGAAGGCATACTGAGAGACCAACTTTTCGTCAAGCTGCAACACGTTTTGCAACTTTTCCAGAACTTTTCGAAACCTTCTCGAACGTTTCGTTTTCCACTGCTTCTGTATTCCAAAACATTTCGCAACGTTACGAAAAGGTTCGAAAAAAATGTTTCAGTTTTTGTGCCACGAAGCTGCAACTCGACAATGAAGGCACCATTAACCAAAGATTAGGTGCAATGGAAAAGTATTATGAGTTTTCTGTTTAAAAATAATTATCATTTATTAATTTTTTTCCTTTTCTTAATTTTAATTTATTTTGTATTCATGTTTTATTATTCCTTCATCATATCAATATTGTTTAATTTGCCTCACTCATCATGACCTGAACTTATGTGATCTTCACTTCCCATATTCCGTCCGATCCATCAAACACCAATCAACCGACCTCCTATGATTTTTTCTTTTGAGGTGTTTTTAGAGTCCAGAGAAGAGGAAAATGGGAAAAGGTAAATAAAAGCTGATAAATCTGTAAAACAATTGAGCGAGGTAATTTTGTTCGATGACGCGTTTTGACAGACTGAACACTTTTCCATTTCTTCCGACTGACTATGAAAGCACCTTTAGTATTGTGAATTGTACTATGTTATCATAATCTTATCTAGCTACTTGTTCAGAGTGTATTATTACGTTGTATTTTCGTGTTAACCCATTCAAAACTTTAATTATTTTACTAAAAATTTACCTTTTATTCAACTTTAGGCGGTTCATAATTGCAATCAGGTGAAACATTTGTCAGGTTTACACAGCCTATCATTTTATCAAGAAACAAGCCGAAAGAAGTTTGAGAGGCAGGAAACCCTAATGCTATGGGTGATTTCAGAGTAAAAAGGAGAGTTAATTTAAAAGTAAAATCTGTTAACTTAATGACCAAAGAAAATTTTACAGTAACAAAATTGAAATTTCGGTCATTAGGTTTTCAGATTTTACTTTCCTTTGAAAGCACCCTATGTAAAGTTTATTATTATTATGTTATCAGTTGAAGTTAGCCACGACTTTGAGCTATAAAAAAATATATAATGCATGGCTCTAGCTTTATCATCCAAAGCATTAGCTCTATTAGCTCAATTGATACTAGAAGGTTAAAAGGCTGTACAAATGTTAAATTGGAGTCCTCCTTAATTATTATTACCTAGACCAATTATCCTTATTGTGGAAGTGAATTTTTTAATGGATGGAAAAATATTTATGTGAAGTTGTCAAGAGTTTCAAGTTTTTTTAATCAAAAATGTAGTCATTTCAATTCAACCTCATGTTTTCTATTCATCGGATGACGATAGAACACTGATTTTTAACTTTATGTACATACCGAATTGACGTAAATTTATCATTTGTTGTTATCTTATTAAACAGTAAACTACGAAACACTCTTTTCCGTGTGCTGAATTTCGATTGAAAAATTTCATATGGCATGTATCTCAACAGACAATTAAAGAGCACCAACACTGACTTTATATTGATTTTATTAATTTATATACACAATCAAATACACGAAAAGAATGATTTTTTTACGATAAATCACATGGTGTGTTAATCTCTACCAGAAATAATCCCAAAGTGACTGCTAATGAAACATCAGACAACCAGTGTAACTTCAAACCCTTCAAATTGTCATCACCCCTCGCTTCAATGTGTCTACCGAATTGAGCTGAAGCGAGGCATGTTTCATTGTAAGTC
>OZ038447.1:23395639-23473139 GCA_964036265.1 Daptonema setosum | reverse complement strand
GTAAAACACAAAATTTTATAACATAGAAAAATATTGTATTCAATATGAATCTTGTAGCATAACGATCAATAAAAAGTTGGGAGACTGAATTCAAATAAGCGCCATTTTCCACCATGTTTTCAGACTAACCCAGATGTGATTTCCGCAATCATAAAAAAGTGGTAGTTTATCTTATTGCACATGCATGAAAAAAATATTATGAAAAATGGCGGGAATTTGAATTTAGAGTTCTAATCAAATTCAGCTAGTTTTATCAATGACATAACCGAAAAATAACATGTTGATTTATTGACAAGATAATGGACAATAATGTGATTAGACTGGGGATGGGATGTGTGCAAAATGGAGTATCCAAAGTGAGAAAATATAAAATAAAATCTGAAACATGGTGAGTTGTTTCTAAACAAAAAATAGTGTATACTATACTGAATTTTCCACTGAGGGTTTCTTCATACATAGATAGGTCAGTTCAGTTGCAGCGTTTTTTTTACTTTTCGTGCATAAGCCAAGGCTGAAGGAAACGTCTCTAAACTTTTTTTACTTTTCGTGCATAAGCCAAGGCTAAAGGAAACGTCGAAACGAAACGTCTCTAAACAATGAGAAAAAATCTAATTTAAAATAACTTGTCATTTGCCAGAGGGAGTTTAGAAAACGAGCAAGCAGAAATATAATGACGTACTAAACAAGGACTGAGCGAAGCCAGCCTAAGAAAGGCAAATGCGCATAATGATTCCGGGAATTCACGGCAGGTCACATGAAATATCAATATCATCTTAAATTCAATTTGTTACTCATAAAATTTTACAATTACCACACCACAATGTTTTATCGCACATCAACTGCGGTAAACCTCTTGAAGAACAAACTTTGTGATTAAGAAACAAACGCAAACAAAACCAAAGCATACCAAAACAAAGAATTAAGAAAAAATGTAGGCCTTTATGTGTGCTATGGTCACAATTAAACAACTGCATTCAAGCTCTTATTACTTAATTTTTTCAGAGTTGACAAACGTTTTGTTTCTGCAAACCCACCGAAACACGTAACTTCCAACTAATAATTCTCATCAAAAAATTTATCGTTCACTTTCTTCATTACAACCCAACACTAAGCAGTTCATCCAACGCACAGATCCTCCGGTTCCCTCCAACAGCAAGTGTTGGGTACAACCATTTCTCGGGTTTCAAGGAAAATAAAAAAATCGCTAATTTCAAGGGCATTTGGAAAATTTTGTCAAGAATTTCAAGAATTCATTCGAGTTTGGGTTCTTTCATCCAACGCACAGATCCTCCGGTTCCCTCCAACAGCAAGTGTTGGGTACAACCATTTCTCGGGTTTCATGGAAAGTAAAAAATCGCAAAATTTAAGAGCATTTTAAAAATTTTGACAAGAATTTCAAGAATTCATTCAAGTTTAGGCTCATTTATCCAATGCACAGATCCTCCGGTTCGCTCCAACAGTAGGTGTTGGGTCGCCACAACTGATTATAAGCATGTTGCTCCTCGGCCAATAACATGAGGCCACTGTCGTTCTCCCCGTCCAGCCCATCCAGCCATGAACGATTGCAGAGTTTGTGGATGCTGAAACACGATTGTAGCTGTTGAGAGTTGAAATTTCGTAATGAAAATCTTTTGATTCAAAATTTCAAAACCTATCAAACGATATGACGTTGGACAGAAAGTTGCGAAAATGGATTCACCTACAACATAATACAAAGCAACAACAACAACAAACCAAACCAACAACAACAACAACAACAACAACAACAACAACAACAACAACAACAACAACAACAACAACCACAACAACAACAACAACAACCAACTGTAAGTAGTGGCCGGGTACAGTGGGTGCAATGCGCAGTGCGGTCGTATGTCGAACACCCGATGACAAGGTCTGACTGAAAAATATAAAATTTAGTAATAAAACATAATTAAACAAAATTTCAGAAATGTGTTATCAGCTGAAAAGTATGGTTTGAGCCAAGTACCAGACTGAATAATTTAGTTCAAAGCCCCTCCCCCCCCTAGAAGGAAACAGTCCATTGGGCAAACGGTCGATGTAGCAGAGCCGAACCATCAACCATTCAACCAAAACAAAACGAACTAATACTTAAAAAATTCAAGATAATAATTCATTCTCCACTTATTATGTTTATTCTTCTGGGAAAAAGTCTCCATATTCTAGTTACTAGTAAATGAGTGAACAAAATAGAAATATAAAAACTCCTAAAATTTGCTGTTACACATTCAAGTTTATGATACATTTTCCTCTCTAATAAACCAACACTTGCACGCCGCATTCATCCGTCCAATCGGCCGGAGTACGCGTCTTTTGCTCCGTCGTCAAGTTGAAGATGAGCACGCTATGCTCACGTGAGCTGAAGCCGGTGAGCACGTGCTGAGTGGTCTGCTGCAGGAGCACGCACGCGTATTTGATGCCCGCTCCGAGCACGCGCCATTGGCGGGTGACTGGAATTAGATCGGAATAAAAGAGATTAATAGATAGGTATTCCTCGTTGCCATTATGACGCGAAAACTGAATAAAAGTTGGAAGTTTTGAAGTTGGAGTATATATTCAGAGGGTAGCAAGTCACCAGGAGGGGTGTAATCTTTAACAGAGGTACATAGGTCTCGTTCCTGAAGTTTTTTCTACAGGGCTGCCAAAATTGAGACAAAATGCTTTGGACAATTGGTTTCAAATCAGTTTCAATACGATTCAGAATCCGAGTCTTTTTGTTGGGTGGAGGTGATTCCAGTCCAGATCACAGGCCACTCCACCATCACCTTAAAAGAAAACAGGGAAAACCTACACTCACCAATATTATTGGGGTCATGATGATTGGACCATAGACTGGCGCCCATGCCACTGTCGGGTGTGACGCGTCGATTGTAGGCACTCGTCACCGACGTCATATCATCCTGCGTCGACGTCATCGTATCAACCGTAAGTGCATCCGCGTCATGGTGGTACAGCGTGCGAACCTGCGGATAATTCTCGATTATGAAGCTGGAAGAATAAAGTTAGGTAGGTAGGATAGGATATAAAGCAGAGCTGAATCGCGGACGAGCCGACTTTCCATAAGAGGGATTTTTACAGAGGGATTTAGCCGGTTAACCGACACGTCGGAGAACAAAATCAACTTTGAAAAATCGCCAGAAGAGGGGAATCAACTTTTTCGTCTAACTTGTCCAGACAAAATTATTCAAAGATAAAACAATCGATTATACCAACCGTTTCCAGACCCATCAGCACGTTGTACTCGTGCAGGTAGGCCGTTTTGCTGGCACCATCGAACTCGACGGCAGTGTTTTCCACGTCCACCGAGATGAACATGAAACTGCTGTTGTCGTGACGCGTCTGCAATCAGTGAGTGAGTGAGTGAGTGAGTGAGTGAGTGAGTGAGTGAGTGAGTGAGTGAGTGAAGTGAAGGAGTGGGTGAGTGAGTGAGTGAGTTAGTGAAGTGAGTGAGTGAGTGAGTGAAGTGAAGGACTGGGTGAGTAAGTGAGTGAGTGAGTGAGTGAATGAAAGAGTGAGTGAGTGAGTGAGTGAGTGAGTGGGTAAGTGAGTGAGTGGCTGGATGGGTGAGATAGTGAGTCAGTGAAGTGAAGGAGTGGCTGCGCTGAGTGAGTGAGTGAGTCAGTGAAGAGAAATAGTGGGTGAGTGAATGAGTGAGTGAGTGAATGGATAGATAAAGGTGATAGTGATGGAATGGGTGGATGAATGAATCGCTGAATGAATGAACAATATTAGTGTGAAACGAATGGAAGAACATGTCACTGATGTGGTAGAGGCCAGCCCGTATTAGTGAGTGAGTGCATGAATGAGCGATTGAATTGTGAGGCGAGTCGTTCGGTGGGCAAACGATAAATGAGTTCATGAATGAGTGCGATGAATCAGTATTAGTTGAACCTGCAATCCAGGCTGTATATCGAGCACAATCGAGTCACTCCTCCGCTCCAACACCGGTTCGCACATGATCGAATCGCCGACCACCCCGTCACCGGCATCGTAGTTGGACTGCTGCACCTCCAGCAGTCGGACGCTGATGTGCTTGCGCGTCTGCTGCGGCTGAAAATCAGATAATACATGAATATGGAAATGTGAAATCATTGTGAAGAAAATTTTCACCGTTATCAAAATTTCAAAAGAGGATCGTTGAGTAAATAAACTACACGTAACTTAGTGATTTTAGCATATTTTCAGGGTACTTTTCGTTGGGTCAGAGAAATCTTTTTGAGATGTATACAGGTCAATAACCCCTCAACTTGAAAAAAAAACAGTTGCGTTCACCTTTAGTACTGCTATGCTCTGATGTTTCTCTCACCATCAGATCACTGTAAATCACATTCACGAACCTGTGCATAAAGGCACGAGAATGTCTGCTCCTCGAGTTGAATGCCCAAGAACACGCGGAACATGTCATCCGAATCGTCTGAAAACAAAGACAATAAAATTTGATAACTCATTAACTAAAAAACGGAAAATCTGCCTGCCACGATCATATAGCTTCAAAGATTTGCAACGTTTCAATCATGTTTTCTTCGCTAAAAAAGGCACCAAAACATCAATATGCAATACAACACGAATGCGCAATACACATAACCAAAATCACAACACATTACAATGAGAAAAAACTCACATGCGCTGCGGACGAGGGCTGAATTCAATTAACAGTTAGAAATGGCATATTACTCAACGGGGAAACGAACATAAACTAGGTTATTTTCTCTTTTCTTTTTCTAATTTAGAACTTTTGTAGCTTCTTTGTAATCACTTTTTTGGGTTCTATATGAACGCTACCCATATTCTCATCTTAGCCTTTTTAACAACAGTTACAAATACTTGCCTTTCTAAAAATAGTAGCAGAAATTTGCCTTTCTAATAACTGTAACCAACATTTGCTCATGAGGAATTTACACGCGATCGCCGTCGTCTGTGCGTTGCCGGTGGGCAGCAGCACTTCCAGGACCTCGCCGGTGGCCAGCCGAATCAGATGAACACATCCATCGGCACATCCAATCGCGATAAGATCCCAGTACGGACAATAGTCCACACATGTGATGGCTGCAAATAAATGAATACAGTAAACAAGTTCTTACAAAGTTAAAGGATGTCTTAAAATGTTACCGTGTAATATTCTAACAATTACTACAGGGTGGTCCAAAAAAATGCCAACACTTTTGTGTGGAATATCTTGTGGCACAGATGTCCGATTGAGCTGAAACTTTCAGGGAATAACATCAACATATTAACTTAGATAAATGTATAATATCAGAGATATCGGCTAATCATAGCGGCCGTAACGCCTCATTGCGTTGAAAACTGCGCATGGAGGAAAAACCAAGGTCTACATCACTTAATGCATTACAATTATTTTCACTTGTCAGGGTAAACGTCAACCAAAGCTGGTTGACCATGTAAAAGTGCGATGGGTGTCAGCGCTTGTTCTAAAGCACTTTTGATTCTTATATTTGCTTTTTCCGTATAAAAACTTACCTGTTCATAAAAATTTTCGCAGAGGCAACAAAAAGAACTTTCTTCAGGTTAGCAGGATAATTTTTACAATATTGAGCAAAAAAATTTAAAAAACCAGTTCAAAGTTACTAAAATCAAAGGGAAGACATATAAATATGTTTATTTCAATTAATAGTTCTCTGTCAACTCATGTTTCATTTAAAAAGTCTATAACATGCTCATGTCAGCACGCGCATATACCTCGGTTTTTCCTCCACACGCAGTTTTCCACGCAATCAGGCGTGATGGCCACTGTGATTGACCGATTTCTCTGATATTATAGAGTACACTAAGTTAATATGTTGATGTTAATCCCTGAAAAGCGCAATGAAATCGGTGCTTTGTGTCAAAAGATATTCACCGCCAAAGTGTTGGCATTTTTTTTGGACCACCCTGTATGTTTTCATAAATTTCTAACGTTGAGCGATGTGCAACTGTGCGCCAAGTACACCCGTACGCCACTGCCACATCTGTACGACACCCGAGTCGTGACCGACGAGCAGCATCGACTGACTCAGCGGTTCACAGCAGGTTGGGGTGCCAAGAACACCCAGATTGATGAAGTACGTGGCGGCACCTGTATAAATAAATAAAAATAAATAAATAAAACATTTACAATCAGGGGTGGGCCGGGTTTTTTGGCGTTTTGCAGGGGGTGGGGGTAGGATTTTGAAATCTCAGATTACCCCCCTCGCCCCGAAAAGTGGGGGAGGTAAGGTCGGCTAAAGAGGGGGGGGGGGGGGGTAGAAAAAAAATCACAAAAAAGTCTTGTTTTTGCTTAAAAATCTTTTATTTTAAGGTATAAACATCACATATACCGGTTTTTTCAGGTTTGAACCAAGAAAATTGACCCAGAAAACGTGTTTGTTCGAAAAAAATTCTCACAGCCAAAAATTTTTGAAACATGAGTCTCAAAATCGAGGTTTTGAGGCCGATTTTCTCAAAAATTTCGAGTGGGGGCGACTTTTGGGTAGGCGACCTAAATTTTTTGTCTAGGGGGGAGGGGGTAGGCTACCCGCCGACCCTGAAAAGTGGGGGGGGGTAAACCCCTACCCCCCAGCGGCCCGCCTCTGTTAACAATGAAATTTACGATACAACCAAATTAAAGTTTTGTATCGTCTCATGATAATTTGAAATACACAACATCTAGATTCAGGAAACCCACCGTTATCCACCTCGGGTCGAATAACGAGCGATCCGCTGTAAGCCATCGATGTCACTAAATATCCGCGATTCGTGACTTCATTGGTTGACCGCGGCGTAGACTGGTGGGCCAGTGAAAAGGGAATGTAGCAGATGGTCCTGGATGGATTGTTTGAGTCAATCGAGGTGAGTTGAAAAAATGAGTCATTTAAGTTAGAGTGAGTCAGTTAAATGAGCTAAGCGAGTTGATGAAAGGAGTCAGAAGTTAATAAGTCATTCGAAGTGAGTCGGTAAAATGAGTCAGTTAAATTGGCGAGTCAGTTAAGTGAGTCGGGTAAAATGAATGAGTCTGTTTGGTGAATATGTTATAGTGAGACTCAATGGGGGTCCAAACTATAAAGTGATCGAGGTGGGCAAAAGAAAAGGGAATACAGCAGATGTTCCTGGATTGTCTGCTTCGTTGAGTCGAATAGAAATGAGTTTGTGCAATAAGTGAAAGTGAGAATGAATGAGAGTGAACTGAACCGAAAGGTCAAAGGAAAGTGATTGACTGCGATTGAGTTGGTACTGCTGGAAATTTATCCAGAATCAGTATCCCACCCAACCCAAAGTCTTTGAAAGTTTTACTAGAAGCATTACTCGAAATACGATGTAGGTTTATCCATAATCTGTACCAACCGTCCATCGGTCCAAAGGGTATTATCGCCCGAGTTTGGCAACGTGAGCACATTGACCGGTGAGTAGTCCCAGAGCGAATAGCGCCAATTGATACGTTTGGCACGGTAAAGATACACCGTATCGTCAACGTTGGAATCTGGTGTGCCCGCTTCTGCAATATTCCATGAAATTTTAGAAACAAAAACAATAACTATAAAAAAACAGGGATTAGATTTTTTTATCATGAAACTTCAGTTTTTTTATAACAAAATAGTAATTCTTAATCGTGGGACGTGTTGTATGGCCGAAGGCACTGGCGGACGAGCCAAACCTACAAAGGGAGGCCAATTTTCTCAAAGAGAGGGAAATCGGCATTTCTCAGACCATTTTACCTACACATTAAGGAACAAATTCAACTTTTTGGAATTTCCAAAGAGAGGGGAATTCCACTTTTCCCTCTCCTTCTCGAAGTGAATTATTATTGATTATATTTATGATATTTTGACTATTCAAACGATTTATCTAACCATCTGGCACATCCACTCCATATCGTTGCAGTACCACCTTCCATACTTTGGGAAGATTGTTATGCCACTTTTTCGAGACTCGTGATGCACGCGCCAGACTACGACGGTCTGAAAATTAATAAAAATATTGAGACATAATTTTTTATTGGCATTGTAAGGTTATATAGAGGGCACAAAAATGACAAAAAAGTTAGTGGTGTAAAGTAAAAAAATAAAATAAACAATTACAACATTCGTCAGGTTTAGAATTTAGTAATAAAGGGGGAATTTGTTATGTGACGATTAATACTTGGATGATTCTTTTATGCACGAATTGATGGTGAACAGTTATGTACGAGTACGAGTGCCTGTTCTTCCGAATTTTTATGAGTAAAAAACACCGCGATATTTTGAGTTTGATCACGTAATTGAACATGCCACCAAACCAACCAAGATATCCAACAATCTTATTCACAACATCCGTGGGTAAGTCGCCCAAAAAATCGCGTTTGCACAACTCGGTGGTGAGTGCCTGCAACAAAAGTAATGATAATGAGGATGATGGGTGAAGATGATGCAACTTTAGAAAATAATACGTCAGTGAATTTATTCACTACACAACGAAAACAAAATCTAGTTACCAATTTCTACTAGTCTTTTGATAGAATTTTTTTACGATCCTGGATACCGATTGAGCGAAAGCGTGTGTGAGTATCTGATTGAATGAGTTAGTGACGGGTTGAGTGAGTGAGTGAGTTATTGACTGATCGAGAGATTGAACGAGTGAGTTATCAAGTATGGGAGTGAGTGAGCAAAGGAGCACGTGAGGAAGTTAGAAAGTCCATAATATAGTGAGAGGATGAGTATGACCTTACAATATGTGAACAAATAAGATACTAGACTAGAATAAATGCGTGCGCGAGTGGCGACATGAGATTCACCTAATGCAACTCCAACAACAACAATAAAGTAGAGTCCAACAATATTTTACACTTACAGTATTTGCAATGTTAACTACAATACAGTTCAATGTTCAACTCTATAATAACCATACAATTGAGTCAGTGAATGAATGAGTCAGTGAATAACTGAGTGAATGAATAAGTCAGTGAGTGAGTGAACAAGTGAGTGAGTTCCTCAGTTGCATGACCTAATGAACTCGTGAATAGATGAGTGGGTTCAAGAGTTAGTGAGCGAGTTGATGAGTGATACAGTACGACTACAACTAAACTAATTCGATTCCTAAACAAAATCCCCAACCTGACAGCGGAGCACGGCATTGTGGCAGAGTTGTGGCAGCAGATTATTGATGAATTCCACCTGAACCAGCGCCGAGGCAGCCGATAACTGAGCAATCAGCCCGGCATAGTGGGGTGGCAAAGAAACCAATCGACCGTTGGATGAAGGGGGCATTCCTTCTTCAAGACGCCGATAAAATTCTCCGCAAATTCAGTTCGAGCTCCCTTCCAAAGACGGTCCGGGAAAGAACCCAACTGATTTTTTTATCTGGTAATCAAGTTGAAAGTGATGAGTTGTTACTCGTTATTACAGATTTCAGAGATTATTAACGAGTTAATTTTTTACGAATAGGTAATGAACTATTGAGAACAGTGAGTGCAATGACGCCCTCTTTTGGCAGCTGCCTTATATAGGCGTTGTCAGTTTCGATTTTCGAAGGTTTTCGAAAGGGTTCGATATATACTGACTATTTCTGAGGTGTCATGGTAAACAACTACACCAAAAAATTACCAAATTTTAAAATGTAAAAATTTGTATTTTGGATTCAATTTAAATGTTGTTTATTTTCGTCATGTGAGAGTATGAAAATAAAAAAATATATGGCCCTGTGCACGTATAAGCCTTATGCTCATAATTATAAGCCCAGGGCTTATAATTTATAATACGTGTTAAAGTATATAAAACTAAAAGCCCTAGGCTTATAAATTATAAGCCCTGGGCTTATAAATTTAAACTGAGGTATATACTTTAACACGTAAATTATAAGCCCTAGGCTTATAATTATAAGCCCAAAGCTTATACGTGCACTGGTGCACAGGGCCTATGTGATTGATTGGTTGATCGATTCAATGATTGAATCAGTCAGGCAGTGAGTGAGTGAGTGATTGAGTAACTGAATGAGTAAGTGAGTGAATGGTGAGCGTGCGGGTTGATGAGTGAAAGGTGGGGTGAATGAATCTGTGGGGAGTGAGTCAGTGGAAGAGTAAGTGAGTCAGTCGTTGAGGGAATCTGTGGAACAGAGGGACAGTGAGTAAGTGAGTAAGCCATTGAATCAGCCAGTGAATGAGCGAGCGAGCGGTCGGACCAATGAATGAGTTAGTGAAACAGTGAATAAATCAGCAAGTTATTGAGTGTCTGAATGATCGAAAAGTGTGGATTAAGTGATTCAGTTAGTGATTAAGTGAACGAGAGAGTGAGTGAGTGGTGAGTGATTGAGAAGTGAATGATTGAGTGGGTCAGTCAGTGAGCGAGTAAGTGAACGAATGAGTGACTGAGTAGATGAACGAATGAGTTAATGGGTGAGTAAGTGAATGAGTGAGTGAGTTAGTTAGTTAGTTAGTGAGTGAGTGAATGAATTAATGAGTAAGTGAGTTAGTGAGCAAATGAGTGAGTTCGTGAATGAGTGAGAAAGTGAGCAAGTAAATGACTAGATGAAAAATTGAGTGAAAGAGTGGTGAGTCAGTGAGGGAGTGATTGATTGAATGAGCGAGTTAGTGAGTAAGTAATCGAATGTGTGAATGAGTAGATGAATGAATGCGTTGATGAGTGAGTAAGTGAGTGAGTTAAATAATGAATGAATAAATGAGTGAGTGACTAAATGAATAAGTGAGTGAGTGAGTGAGTGAGTGGGTGAGTGATTGAGTGAGTGATTGAGTGAGTGAGTGAGTGAATGAGTGAATGAGTGAGTGAGTGAGTGAGTGAGTGAGTGAGTGCGAGTGAGTGAGTGAGTGAGTGAGTGAGAGTGAGTGAGTTATTTAGTGACTGTATAACGTCCTTGTTTAGAAATTCGTTCCCCTTCACTTTCAAACTCGAAAACAACGTAAATTGAATCCAAAATATAAAATTTTGTCAACGAGTAGAAAAACGCCCGGTTACCAATTACATTTGTTCCCGTTTTTCATTTGTTTTATGAACGTTATTTTGCCGCACTAAAAAATCTGTTTTATGACAGTGAATTTGTTCCCGCACCGCAGAATCTGTTATATGACAGTAGTGAGTATATTTTTAACGTTTCGAAAGCGAACAACTCTCGAAAATTCGAAAACGTGCGCTGACTTTTTCATTGGATCCAAAATAGAATTAATTCAAATCCACAATTCGTATTTTAAGTTAAGGATTCAAAATTTTGGTATGTAGAAAGTAGTCACTGCATGAATGGTAATAAACAGAAAGGTAACTATTTTGGTAAGTGATTCAACCAAAAATAATCATAGAATAGCATCTTCAATGGAAGGAATTTCTTCGACGTTTGTTGTATTTACTGTACATCATAATTATTGTCTTGGTATAATAATTAATACATGGATCACATACGGTTTCAGTAAAACTATGATACAACTTTCATAATAAATGTAAATAGCTCATCACAATATATACTAGTTCGTCATTGTTGAAAAAGCTGAATAGATAAGTGGAGAAACACGAACTGTTTTCAAATTTCGCATGTTTCCATAAATATACAACAATAACATGGAAGTAATTACATAAGCATAAAAATAAAAAAAGGAGGTTGAATAAAATTGAATTAATCAATCAAGGAAATATTTAGCACGTAGTAGCGAGATACAGTTACATAAAAAAATAGGGAGTTAAAAATTTACTGATGGTTCAACCAATCGAATCGCACAAAAAACAACCAAAAGGCCAAAAACTGAAAAGGTCACGTCGAAAAAGTTTACTCGTCTTATCATAAGTTAACCGGTGCTCTGATACACAAAATATTTGATCTATATAGTAATTATAACTCAAACAGGGTAGAAGGTGGCATAAAATGTGGACCATTCAACAGCGTTTTTATGACGGATTGTGAGACTGATACCGTCAGGGTTGACAAACATGGTAATGCAGTAACTAGCGACCGCGACCATGCTAAAACAATTATCATCCCTCGGCACTCAACAACATACTCTCCAGACATCGTTGTTCCGTGACAAAGTCATAGGCGAATTCGTTGTCCAGTTGATCATTGGTGTACTCCTTGAGGCGCAGATTGCTCAGTTCAGATGAGGAATCCTGCAAGTTGGGATGTTAATTTTGTTATTTTCATACAAATTCACACCAGTTAAATTTTACTCCATAGTCGATTCGTTTGCTGATCATAATTCATGTTCCGACTGATCCGGCGCGAAAAAAAACAAAAAAAACCATATTGCGCTCTTAATCCGAAACTCTATACATGAGAGTTTCGCGCACTTCATTGATTGATTGAATGATTCGTGAGTTGAGTGATTCACTACGTGTTTAACTGATTCAAATTGAACAACCAATTACATGACTGATTCAATCATTTATCGATTAGCTAAGTGACCGAGTGAATATATTTTTAATTGATTAAAGTATAACAATGAATAATTTAATTGATCAATTAACTAATTGATTGACCAACCGAACGCTGATTGATCTGCCGATCGTAGACCACTTTGAGGACGGGATTCAACTGGAAGGGTACACCATCCACACCGGTCGCTGCCACCGTATTCTGACGCATCATCGTGTACGCACCGGGTGCTGAAGAGAAATACGAATTTTTTTACTATTTTTTCGTGGGTTTTTTTTTATTTTGTTTGAAATTTTTATCAAAATTTTTCTGATTCATTTGGCATAGACTAATGGTTAGGGCACATGGCTGGCAATCCATCCGAAGATTTTTATGAGAAGTTCTGAAATTAGCAGACGACCCTGACGTGTTGCTTCGATGGTTGTCTGCTGCCATTACCTGTCGGTTCATTCAATCTATCTGGCAACTGAAAAAATATCGTTCTGATATGGTTTTAAGTGTACTTTGCTTGATGACTTCAGTTTCTGCCATTGTCTGTCGGTCACTACACGAGTACCACTCTACTAATTTGGTGACAAACTTGGAAAAAAATTCTTAAAATTTTGTCATTATTTCATTTCAATTTAATTTATGTTTAATAATGTAAATTTATTATCTTAATTTTAGAATGTCATGAGAACCAACTCGGCGTTCCTCCGTTCATCGACGTATCAACGGCATTGGGATGACCGGGATACGGTAGCGACGGGTATTGCATGGCGGCATGGTTCGGATGCTGTTGTAATGTACTGCTGGTGGACGGTTGGCTGAACGATAAGTGTGCTTTCAAAGTCAATTGCAAAAACAGTTGCAAAAATTTTGCGATTTATTTCGGAATTTTTCGTGACGTTCCGGAATGTTTTGTTTCGAAATTTTCCACCGTTTCTGTCTTACGAAAAAATTCGAAACATCACAAAACATTCCGAAAAAATGCTAAATTTCTGCAACTGTTTTGGCAACTGACTATGAAGGCACCGTAAGGGTGCTTTCAGAGTCCAAACTCCAAAGGAAAGTAAAATGGAAAGTAAAATCTGTAAACCTCTTGACCGGGGAGTCTATTTTGTTTCCGAAAAATTTTTGGTCAATAGGTTTAGAGAATAGGTTTACTTTTATTTTAATTCCCTTTGGACGCTGATTGAAATTATAAAAACTACAAGAAAATACTCAACCGAGATGGAACTTAGGAATGCTAAACTCCTTGAAATAGTTTTTGAAAAAAAATTTTAATGATAGAACGTTTGATTACTTCAAGACTCAAGAGCCCGCATAGTGAGTACATAAAATGAACATATAATATTATTGTAACAAATTAGAACAGTAAAATTATTGTTATCTTGCTAACTTGATTAGAAAAATTAATTTCGAAAACAAAGAAAAAATTCCTATGGCGTTTCGTGCAACCGGAGAATACAAAAAAAAATGAAAAGTTAGAGTTCTGACCAACCCTTTGGCCAGTTCAAGCAGGTTAGCGGGGATGGTGGAGTACTTGAAGCAGATCATCAGACCATCCACGTCACCCGCGATCATATAACCAGTCGGCGCGTGTTTCGTCTGATAAAAAACATTAACATTATCATTAAATTATTTTTTTGATATACAGAAAACAGAACTTTTTCCACAACGAAATTTCTAGGGCAAAAACTTGAGAGATTGACTAAAATCTCAAATATTCGTTCTCTATATAGTCAAAATGAATTACTGTTCCCACAAAAATGTTTCGTTCGTGCCACTTTTTTGTCGATACACAATTCGTTTTTCAATTATTTCAAGCTACACGTAACCAATTGAGAAAATTTCAGGGTCACGTGAAAGAGTAAACCTTTCTCTTTAATTTGCTCTTAACTTTTTTCAGATTAGTTAGAAAATAAATAAATAACTCGAAAAATCAAAGAAACGAATAGTGCATCGACAAAAAAATGTCACGAGCGAAACATTTTTGTCGGAACAGTAATTCATTTTGGACTATACGTGATCAGACAATCTGATACGAGAAAAATTTTCATCAAAATAATTTCATCAAACCGATTTTTTCACATAAGTTATGGAAATACTCAATAGATTTTTTTGAAAAATCTAAATAATATTTTTCTTTAATTCATGGGAAACTTCAGAATTCATTCAATTCACTTCAAAGTTCGACCGAACCTTGGCCAGAATGACTACATCGCAGACGGCATCAACGGCGGTTTCGAGTGGCATCATGCGCACACAGATCTGTTTCTTGCGCAACGCTTTCTCGTCTGCAACAAAAACAGTTTACAACAACATTTGACAACAACAACAACAACGTCAAATACAGTAGTAGGATGAATAACAACAATTAAAATAACTTATTAATCGTCACAATTAATATTGAACAACAATTACAAATACAACAAAAATAGTTACAAATTTTACACACATAAACTACAACCAAACAGCATTAATTCAACAACCAACGTGTGTCAAACGTCTTCTCAACAGCCGTGAATCCGGGTGGAATCAGATCGTGTTCGTTGATTATACTCAGGTCGGCCACAACACTGATCGGTGTGACCTTAAAAAGTCACTGATTAAGTGAAGTACTGCGAAAGTAACTAACGGGGTAACTTCCTCACTGACTGATAAGTGATTCACTGAGTGACTTCCTTGGTGACTGAGTAGGTGTAACTGACAGAGTGACTACCTGAATGAATGACAAGTGAGTGACTTCCTCAGTGAATGAATAAGTAACTGACAGAGTACTTCCTGAATGATTGAGAAGAAAATGAGTTGAGTGAGTGACTTTCTCAGTGACTGAGTAAGTGTAATGTAACTGACAGAGTGACTTCCTGAATGAATGAGAAGTAACTGAGTGAGTGACTTCCTCAGCGACTGAGTGACTTCCTCAGTAAAGTAACTAATCGAGTGACTTTTTCAGTCACTAAGTAACTGACTTTTTACTCAGTGGCCGATCGAGTGGCTAATTAAGTGACTGGATAAACTATTCTAGAACCAGAACCAACTAACAGGTTCGGTTTAGTCTCTAAGCAATGAAATATTTAGGAAATATTTAGTGGCTGACTCGGTGGCGTTGAACGTTTGACATTAGTTTAGCAACAGATTTTGAGTTTGAAACTCTGAAGCTGTAAGCTTAAGCTTGAGACTGGACTGGTTAACTTGCGTCGCTACTTTTCACAACGGGGTTGAGTTGTGTGATGATTAATTTGACTTGTCATTAAATGAATGACTCTTGTCAACAGAGGTGGGCCGCAGGGGGGGTAGGGGGGGTTTACCCCCCCCCACTTTTCAGGGTCGGCGGGTAGCCTACCCCTCCCCCCTAGACAAAAATTTAGGTCGCCTACCCCCTCCCCCCCCCCCCTGCTCGAAATTTTTGGGAAAATCGGTCTCAAAACCTCGATTTTGAGGCTCATTTTTCAAAATTTTCTGGCTGTAAGAATTTTTTTTCGAAGAAACACGTTTTCTGGGTTAATTTTCTTGGTTAAAACCTGAAAAAACCGGTATATGTGATGTTTATACCATATAATAGAAGATTTTTTAGCAAAAACAAGCGTTTTATGCGAAAAAATTTTTTTTCTACCCCCCCCTACCCGACCTTACCCCCCCCACTTTTCGGACAGGTCGGGTAAAATGGGATTTTCTGTCGGCTACCCCCCCACCCCCTGCAAAGTGCCAAAAAACCCGGCCCACCCCTGCTTGTCAAGATCCCCAAACTTGCCGAAAATCAAACGATGTAATACTTACTGATATAATCAATGATTAGGGCAACTTCATTATATCTTACCAACATTTGTGTCGATGTGTTTACTGTACACAATGTAACGATAAACACTGGTGAAACTGAAGAACCCGTCCTTCCAAACATCCGCCTGCACGGACGCGTCATCATGGGCACAGATAATCTGAAGATAAAATAATAATAAGATAAACCAAAGCATTTTTAACACTCAATATAACGAGCTTGTTTCGTTAAACTACATTATATTTACTTTTGAAAAACAAAGTCATAGTCAAATCGCAGATCGGAAAAAGAACGGTTCTTCAAGTGATCTTTTCAATTTCATTTTCATGGTAAAATCGCAAGATCCGCTATTTCACTAGATGACCTGGAATTTCTGTTCACGATATGGCAATGAACCTAAACACAACATGAAACCTGTATTTAACCAACCGGTTTGAAGTTCTCCGGACATCGTTTCTTATCGGCCACAACTCCGATGGCTGTGATGGGCGACAGATCAGCAACCATTATTCACTGAAATTGCATTTTTATATAACCGTAAAAAGTATTACATTCATGGTTATTAAATTTAATTATTTTTATCATATTTATTTTTTATTGTGAAATTAATTTTATCAAAAATCACATTTCAGAATTGACGATCCTTTTTTTACGGGATGCGTTCAGTTGTCCGACTCGACGTTTGTCCGAATTTGTCCGAAACGCTATTTTCGGGATTTGATCAGTTGTCCGAATGGAGTAGTTTTACAAGAGAAGTGTCACGATTAAGTCACCGATTTAAATTGTCGTATTGCTAATAAAAAGTTAATTCGAAAAGTTGGTTCCAAAAATTTTTATTGGTAGCCCACCATTTCAATTCAAATGTTCCACCCCTTTCATTGTTTGAACGGCTTCGGCTTAGTCATGAACACAGACTGTACCCTAGTAAAGGAGATCGCCTAGTATGAGGCTAAGAGTTAGTTTTCAGTTTAGGCTTAGTCTTAGGCTCTGTATTTGGAATGGGCTTGGGTGCGCAGCGCTCAAGGCTTTGCCAAATACACAGCCTAAGCCTAAGCCTACACTGAAACCTAAGTTTTATGCCCCCGCCTTGGACCGTTAGCACCGCGCAGCGGAGGTGTGATGCCTTATTTTATCTAGAAAACGATAAAAGGTTTCAAGAGAAACCAATATAATTATTCGTCTAAACAATTTTTATACATTGTAAACATGCATAACTAAAAAATGGACGCTTGAATTTGTCTCTCTGTGTAAGAAAATTCTAACCACGTATTCGGACAACTGATCAAAACCCCTAAAATAGCGTTTCGGACCAATTCGGACAAACGTCGATTCGGACAACTGAACGACAGCCTTTTTTTACAGAAAGAATTTTGGATTTAACGAGAGTTTTATTGTGGATTCGGTTTTGACTTGCAATCATTTGTACTCCGTCTCAACATTTCCGCTCGTTTGCATCTCTTCGTTTGTTGACACATTCACTCACTCACTCACTTACTCACTCAATCACTCACTCACTCGCTCACTCACTCGCTCACGCACTCACGCACGCACGCACGCACCACTCACTGCTTGAGTTTCAGCAGTTGACTGCCCGCAGTTCAGGTTTCAGGGACAATATGAGTTTGTTTTGTGACTTGATCAATAGACCGGAAGAAAAACTCTGCTTGAATTTTGGGGTAACGACAACCACTGCAGATTTAGTTAAAATACGTTAGTTTAACGTTCATGCTTTGTATAATCGCCCAACCCAGCAGGCGTAAGCATGCGACTGATTGGTTGCGGGGTTCATGATGATCAAAACGACATAGCTGACAGCACAGCTTTTATTGGAGTTAAGAGAACAGAGGAGAAAAGAACACAATGAACAATGAACACTGAGCTCAACTGGAACTCAGGTTATATATTATCAACGGAAGCGCGGTTTATGGGTAAACGCGCGACTTCTCCCATCAAAAAGACAAAGACGTGATATTAAATTGAGATTATTATAGAATTAGCATATGTTGATGAATCGTAATCGTTTATCATGCCGCATCGGACATCATAACGTTGATCCATATGACTTCATAACAATGTAGAAACCCTGGTTAATCGACCATGAAGAAATCTAGAAATAAATGAAATAATATTTGTTCTGAATATAACCTAAACTATCTAAACTAAATGATTTTATTTAACTAATATAACTGAACTAAATTCTGACTAAAAACACACCTGTTGCTCAACTAAAGATCCTAACTAAGTAATGAGTTAAATATTAGTGAGTTATTATATAAAGATCCTAAGTGAATGCCTAACGAATGTTTATTGACAGTAAATAGATGATACTAAGCTAAGTAAATGATTAAGTCAACGGTTCTGTGTCGTCCAATTCCTCCCACGCGAAAAGAAAAAGTTTATGGAATGGAGACAAAATTTACCGTTAATGTAAATGAATAAACTTACGAATTCGTGCTCAACGAGTCACAGTCGACACTTTTTAGTCGATCTCGTTGACATCTTCACATCCTGGTCACTTTCAGATGCGCATTCATTAGTGTAGATTACAGAAGAATAGATGAATTTTGGATCGTTGGGTACATTGTACTTCAGTTGTACAGGTTTAGAACCATCGTTGGTACTTACACGTTTGGTAGTGCAGATGTATCGCACACCATTTGGTCCAATCAATCCAATACCCAAGCGTTCCATTGACCAATTACCAATAATCACATCGTGGCACAGGTTATCAACCACGTGGCATTTCACGATGCCTTTACCACCATAAATCGATACCATTACATGACAAACACCGTTACAGTCGATCGTGCGACCATTCTCATTTGTCACGTGCTCACAACATTTATAGGGTTTCACACCCAGTTGTTGCGCGAAATTACTAGAAACAAAATTATTACCGGTTCCATTATCCATCAAATAATTACCATACTTTACCATGATACCGTTCACTCGGATGTAGGGAGATTCAAACTCCTTGCGTTTCAAATGTTTCACTCCACTTGAACTGATTACTTTCGCATTACTCTTTGGTTCAACTTGTTTCATTTTCAGAGTTTTACAGTTGCGACGATTGTGGCCTAATTGACCACAACGATGACATTTCGTGAATGTACCAACACCACGATCATTCATGCAAATTTGGCTGTTATTCCCGAGGACAGATTTTTTACCGTTCGGGATTTGCTTCTGCGTTTCCTGATCGTTCTTATGATCCTGCTTTACCAACTGTTTTTCGATCTTACAACAATTCTCCTCAAGTTCAATGGATTCAACCAGATCGTTCAGACGCGTTTCACTTTTAGATACCAGTGACTTAATAGCCATCTTTTTATGCGACTCTTTACGCAAACCACGACTCATTCTCTCAATCATTACCGTTTCAAAACCATCCATTTCCCGGTTCAGAAAACACACACTCTCCAATTCACTCACATACTGACGAACACTCTGTTTTAGTTGTTGATTACACAAATGGAATTGACTTTCTCGTACACCATTACAACGTTGTTCACCAAAACTGTTATCGAGAAATCTCCACGTTTCAACCACCCTTCCCTTTACAAAACCATTGGCACGCTCATACAAACGCAGTGCCTTACCGGTCAAACACGTTCTGATGTGTAATAACGCGGTTTTATCATCGACTTTCAACAAATCCAATCGATACTTTAGGGCCTCAGACCATACCCAGTACCGTACACTGTCGGTACCATCATACATCTCATATTTATTGGAAAACAATTCCAAAAGTTGTGAATTTCGTTGTTGATTCACCATCATTTTCATCAAACTATGTGGCACAACATTATTATCCAGACAAGCATGTTGTTGTGAGCCATCAGAACTCACCACCTGACAGACTTTATCCTGGACGGGGAATGCATCAGCCGGCGAAGCAGGTAACTGGGACACAACGTGCGTTAGCTCAGGCTCACTAGCATGACAATGCTTTTTGGCCATGATAATGCATGTTGGTTGTCCCATCAGTACATGACTACCCGCACTGTATACAAAATCCTCCTTTACACTGGCAAACGACTTGTGCTGTGAACAATAGGCACTGTCTTCTGATGCAGTAATGGGACTGCACAACATCCAACGTTGCTGATAAACTTGTGGCCATATCACACTATTCACCTCCTCATACACTTTATACACAAATGCTTTCATTTTCTGCAATCGTTGTTTTTGTGAGTCACGTTTGTTGAATGACGGAACTTGAATTACCGTTTTATTTTTCTGTATGACACTCACTTGAGATTGCAAAGCGTTAAAAATACGTGTACGTTCATCATTATCATTACACTTCACTTCAGTAGTTTACATACTTCATTCAATGATATTTCATCATCATGCATGTAACCGTATTTATTCACTTTCAGGTGTTCCATTTCGGGCACTTTCACAGATCCAAACAATTACCAAGTGTTGTGCAAAATAAAGGTGCTATTTACTACTTCGTGTCCGCATTATTTTTCAAGTTTCCAATGTTTCCGAATTACCCACGATGTGGTAATATACTTTTGAAAGTTGAGTACGCCCTAATAAGGTACGTCACTCAGTCCCGGAATAGTAGAGCCAAGACGCTAATACTTTGCATAAATATGTTTCAAACTGACACGTATGTAGTTACCTTCAACACTGGAATTTTCGATAAATAACTGTGAACTTTACTTTACTTTTTCACCAATTTCACGCAAACTTCACTCATTTATGCACAATAACAGATGACACGGATATCAACCAATTTTATCAATTTGCATGTACGGAATGTTGCCTCAGTGAACAAACAATGCAAACTCAACATGCACAGTGCAAAAAGCTTAGCGCAAATTGCCTGTACTGAGTATATTGTTATGCTATTGTTGCACCTGGAAGTCAACCAAATACCGACTATACAGTATAACAAACAATGGTTATATTTCAGGTCAAACTGCAATTTATGCTATAAGAAGAGAAGGCGATAAAATCAGATAAAGAAAAAAACAATTTGACACCAATTACGTGGAGGAGCGCCAATCGCCCAACCCAGCAGGCGTTAGCAATAGGATGGATTGCGTGAGGGGTTCATGATGACCAAGTTGACATATTTCAAGAACTTTCCACTGTATTTCTTCAATTTGGATACAACTTTCAAATACTTTTCACCTTTTGAATGAGCAATAAACTTTATTCAAACGCAACAAGTGAATTAGCAATCAACTTTGAAACGAATACACGTTCAAAAACTTTTCGATTCGCTCAACAAACGAATAAACAATCGGTAACCAACCGATAACCAACCAACAACTCAAACGCGCATGTTATATTCGCATGCAATCCTCAACGCACGCTTTACTGCAGTACAACAATATCGCTGCACAACGTAATGTTTCAACGCACAACCAGCACAAGCACACACCAGCTGAGCTAGAGTTGAGGACGCGCCAATCGCCCAACCCAGCAGGCGTTAGCAAGAGGTTGTATTGCGTGAGGGGTTCATGATGATCAAAACGACATAGCTGACAGCACAGCTTTTATTGGAGTTAAGAGAACAGAGGAGAAAAAAACACAATGTACAATGAACACTGAGCTCAACTGGAACTCAGGTTTTATATTATCAACGGAAGCGCGGTTTATGGGTAAACGCGCGACTGTATTGGTTACAAATAACTTTTTCAAACTTCGGGGTAACGACAACCAATGATAATGGACGGTCAGATATGATTGACGTTTCACACTGTTAGATAGTTAATAAAAATAATTTTAGCACTAGTACCAGTAACGCGTCAGCCTGTGCAGGGGAGCTTGTTTGCTAAATGCATCCTAGAAAACAAGTATTTCTTTTTGCATTTACTCATATTAAATACTCACAAGTGGAAGAGATTTGTATGTAAGTGAAAACTGGAACACATTCTTGTTGTTTTTTATGCCAATTACGCCAACGGTAAATCAGTCTGTCATTGAAAAAAAACAATCAGTCAGTCAGTCAGTCAGTCAGTCCGTCAGTCCATCAGCCAGTCAATCAGTCAGTTAGTCATCCAGTCCATCATCCAGTCAATCAGTGAGTTAGTCAGTCAGTCAGTCAGTCAGTCAGGCAGTCAGTCAGTCGATCAGTCAATCATTCACTGAATCAAACAGTCGGTTCAAGTGCAGTGCAAGAATTACAATTAGTAAAATATTTAATTTGTGAGTAAGTCACTTTAGTGTTCAGAAAGCTTTTCTGTCTCATACTCATTTGGTTGGTCCTTATGCCTCAAAGTTTCTCATATATTCACTAAGTCATTCATCACTTTATCATAGATCATACACCACCGACAGCCACAACAACATTCAGCAGTTGACTGCACGCAGTTCATGTTTCATCTATAATATGAGTTTTTTTTGATACTTGATCGAAGGACCGGACGAGAAACTCTGCTCGAATTTCGGGGTAACGACAACCACTGAAGACTAAGTTCAAAGATGTTAGTTTAACGTTCAGGTTTTGTTTCGGTTACAAATAACTTTTTCAAACTTCTTTAGATAATTAAGGGTGAACTCTAGTCTTAATACGGGGTAACGACAACCAGTGATGAAGGACGCTCAGATGATATTCATGTTTCACACTGTTAAAAATAGATGATAACATTCGCTCACTCAACTGTACACGCATTCACACAGCATCCTTCGAACTTTTTAAACGGCATTCTTTTAATTGCATATTATGCTCACTTGAATAGAAGAAACTAAAATCGTCAGTTTGCTAATCTTCTGTCTTCATACTAAAGTTGTTATGAAATCAATGATACCAATCCAAATTTTTTTATATGTAAATGATAAAACTTTCATTTAATAATGCAACTCTGACAAATGAGCAAAATTAGTAAGGAGGCAGCGAGATCATGTGTAATTAATGAAAACATCATCCAAAATATATGGCTTGGTCAGGGTTTCTTGTTGTCAAAATTAATTTTATGAGAGTGTTACGCACGCATGTAATTGAGCGCAATTTACTTATTTTGATCAAAAATTATAAGAAACAAGGGGTTTTTCTGAAAAGTTTGAAAGCGCGCCAACAGCAGAATTGAATTCAAACTGCGCGCCAAAAAGTTTTTGATAACAAGAAACCTTATATGCCATAGCAGGATAAAACCATGCGTTCAATCGCACTGGTCAATTGAGAACTTTCTTTGAGAAACGTGCTCAATATAAAAGAAGTATGGGGGCATTTATTATGAATTTCGTACCACACATTATATCTTGTTTTATACGAGGTAACTGGACGTATATATGAGAAACTTTGAAATATACATAATTTTATGAGAAAAATTCGGAATTCTAAATGATAAAAATTTGGGATATACCTAATTTAATATGAGAGAAATCTGGGAATTTTCATGATAAAAATTTTAATTATACATCATTTTATGAGAGAAATCTGAAAGCATTTATGAGAAACTTTGAAATATACATCATTTTATAACAGAGATCTGGGATTCCTTATGATAAAAATTTGACATATACATCATGCGGGAAAAATATTGGTATATATGTATAACTGAGGTTCAAATATTTGGCGACAAAGGCGACAAATTCACGGTTTCTTCATAAAACTCTTGCCACACACTCTAAATTGAAAACTTGAAATTTATTTGCCTGGCAAAAAGGTTACAAAAAAAATAGTGTGCTTGAATTTTTTTTGCAAAAAAACTGTCCCGACGATGTCCCGGAAAACTGTCGCGAAATATTCGAACCTCAGTTATATATATGAAAAACATTGAAACATGAGAAATTATAAAATAAATCAGTAAAAATCATCATCATAATCATCGAGCATGACGCGAGCGAAAAAGTCGGGATCATCAAAGTCTTCTTTGCCACGGTATTGTTCACGCCAGTCATAGTCCCAGCACGTCATCGTAGTCAAAGTCGACTGCAACAACAACAGTTGATTCAACAACAACAACAACAACAACAACAACATTATCAGCAACAACAACATCGTCAACAACAACAGCAACAACAAATCAAACAACAAAGATATTGTTCACGCCAGTCATAGTCCAGCACGTCGTCGTAGTCAAAGTCGACTGCAACAACAACAGTTGATACAACAACAGTTGATACAACAACAACAACAACAACAACAACAACAACAACACTATCAGCAACAACAACAACAACACCAACAACCACAACAGTTGATACAACAACAACAGCAACAACAAATAAAACAACAACGATATTGTTCACGCCAGTCATAGTTCAGCACGTCGTCGTAGTCAAAGTCGACTGCAACAACAACAGTTGATACAACAACAGCAGCAGCAACAACAACAACAACAACAACAAAAACAGCAACAACAAATCACAACAAATCAAACAACAACGATTTTGTTTACGCATGTCATAGTCCAGCACGTCATCGTAGTCAAAGTCGACTGCAACAACAACAACATAGCTACATAAATCATGATAACAACAACAACAACAACAAAAAATCCTACAACAACAACAACAACAACAACAACAACAACAACAACAACATAGCTACATAAACAGTGGATACAACAACAACAGCAACAGCAACAACTTTCAACAATACCAACAACAACAACAACAACAACAACAACCAACAGTCGATATAAACATGGAAAAATATGCCCAGTAAATTGCCTTCTCAACAACAACGACAACAAAATTAACAACAACAACCCACAGTCAATTTCATAATCATCAACGCTGTCTTCCTCCTCCGTGTCCGTGATACAAACAGCTGAATCATGAAACATCGTCATCTTTGAGATCGGTGTCACGGTTAATTTTGTTCGATCTCTGATGCCGAATCCGGTGAGCAGTTGGTCGAAAAACCTGAAAACGTGAGATAAAAAATATACTCAAATTTATTCACTCACTCACTCACTGATTCATTCACTCATCCATCACTCACTCACTCACTCACACACACTCACTCACTCACTCACTCATTCTTTCACTCATACTCACTCACTCACTCACTCACTCACTCATTCACTCACTCACTCACTCATTCACTCATTCACTCACTAACTCAATCACTCAAGAGCAAAGTATGATAAAATATGAAATAAAAAAGGGACACGTTTGTCGCTTTCTCGCCAAGTCGGCCGCCCATTTTCCTTCGATTCAGTTCAGTTGTGAAGTCACACTAGATCAGTTGGATATTAAATCACAAATATAGCTAAATAATGGTTACCCCATTATTGACTAGAAAATGTTACAGCGACATCAAGAGAGGATGAAAAAAATGAAAACTGGAAAGAAAATTTCACACTAAAAATTCATTTTTAAATCTACAATGAGAACCACGACACAATACTCTTTTTACTCTTATCTCTCTAAAATTAAATAAAAAATTCCCATTCAATTTCTTATCACTCTCAATTATATCATTGTTGCTTTTTTCTGTTGTTAGCTATTTTGTACTACCTCTCATTTTGTCCAATTTATGAATAAACACAGTGACATTGACACGACCAACTCTTTGACTCTCTCTTCTTCGGCATGAGCACACTCAACGTTCATCAATACGTCCGTTAGATGATCAGGGAACGAGCTCGCCTGGAAATAATGAATTGTGATAATTCCAAATAAATGTTTTATGTCACAGATATTGAAAAAAAACCGGTCCGATTAACTATTAGAGCTTAGAATCCGTTCAAAAGCGAAATCCATTAAGTCACTTATTCCTTATTTATAAATCCACTAGCAGATTGAAGAAACCGTATGACAAAAAATTACTGCTGAATTCCGAGACAGCACTTTCGGATGAGGATGAAGGAAAGGTTTTCTCAAAAGAAAGGCCAATTAGCAATTTTGTTTGAGGCCAGTTTATCAACACCATTCAATTTTTATTTTTTTGGAACTGCCAAAAAAACCAAAAATTCAATGTTTCTTTCTTTCCTCTTGTCCGCCAGATCGAAACAGGTATAGTCGAATGTGAAATACTGTTCGACCAGAAGCAGGAATTCTCGATGAAAAACGGATGCTTCACGATAAAAGTGATTTTTCTTCCCTGTACAGACGAAATATTCATCGACAAAAAATCAGACAGCCTAAAGCTAAAACATTTGGTTGTTTATCGAGAATTCACTCAGCTTTTTGGAACAGTGATTTATTTTCGACTATAGATCGAAACAGGTATTGTTCCAACCTCTTTCAGGCAGTCCTTGTCAAAGCAGAAGGTTCCGGTCAACTTCAGGTGCCAGTGCAGCTGACGCAGGGCCGGCATGCGTTGAGAGATCTGTATCAACAACAACAATAATAACAACACCAACAGCATCATCAACAACAACAATAACAACAACACCAACAGCAATCACAACAACAACAACAACAAGAGCAGCAACTACAACAGCAACAACAACGACAATATAGCAAAAACACAACAACACAACAACAACAGTAAGAAAAACACCACCACCACCACCAACAACAACAAGATAACAACATATAACAATAAAACAACAACAACAACAACAAACCGTGAACAACATGGTAAACATGTTCTGTGCACTCCAGACCGCGTATTTCGCAGGTCTGTCGCAGGATCGTAAACGAGTAACATGGGATACTGGAAACTTCTTCGAGTAGCTCCTGAGAAGAACCGATAGACTGAAAGAGAAAGACTAACACATTAACTTAACAAAAACAACAACAACAGCAGCAGCCATAACAAGAGACAAAACTGTAATGCAATCATGTTGGACATGAACCAACCAAAATAGCTGAACAACACGAATAACAACAACATTTACAACAACCACAAAAAACAACAACAAACACACCACAACAACAACCTGTCCTGAATCGTTTCACTATCACATAAGATGGCGAAATCGTCCGGTTCACTCGAATCGATCTGATGAAGAAGTTTGCCGATCCAGTAGTTATCTTGAACTCGATCTGAAACTCACTTACAAAATATACAACGTAAACTACAACAACTATAGCAACAACAACAATACGAAAAACGTCAACAATAACAACCAAGCCAAGAACGATAACAACATCAAAAAACAGAACAATGAATTTACACAAAAGAGGAATAAGAAGCGTAACTATGTTTGCCTGGCAGTAACTTATTCTTGGAATTCGCTAAATATCGATACAGTATCCCACATAGCGTAGAGAACACTAAAATCATCAAGAACAAGAACAACAACAAAGACAAAGACACATCAGCATCGACAATAGCAACAACAAAACAACTCCATGTCTATTCACGTATTACAAAAATTATGAACCTGATGCTGAATTATACTTTTCCGTTTTAAGATATTTTGAACAAATTCAATATCATCAAACAACAATAACAATCTGAACAATAACAATGATAACAACAACAACAACAACAACAACAAAAACAACAATGATAACAACAACAACAACAACCGATCATCAGCTTCAGCGGATTTACAATGATCAGCTCGACATTCTGGAACACTTTTGGTGGCAGATCTTCTGCATTGTACAGCCATCTGACATCGGCTGATGGTATTGCACCCAGACTATAGAACCGAATTGACTGAAATATTAGAAGAAGTTTAATATTTAACAACAGCAACCGGTGCAGCAACAACAACAACAACAATTCAAGTCAACAGGAACAACACCCTTTGACAACATTAACAAACAAACAACAACAATAACCACTAACCACTTTGGTAACGTGATGAGTGAACGGTAGCAAATTTTTGATCGCATACTCAGCGCTCATATACCTGAAGATAATAACAGAAGAAGTCAACAACAACAAAAACCATTTTAACAATAACAACAACAACCACTACCACACATGAATTTCCAAAAAATAAAAAAAAAATAAAAAAAAATTGGTCATTTTTTTACAAAGTTTTGAAAATGTCTCTGTAATACGTTAATAACACCTCTAAAGTGTAATATAAAATGTCAGAAGTGTGAGAAAAGTTCTAAAAACACATTTTGCCCACTAAACGAGGAACACATT
This sequence comes from Daptonema setosum, assembly GCA_964036265.1. Taxonomy (NCBI): domain Eukaryota; kingdom Metazoa; phylum Nematoda; class Chromadorea; order Monhysterida; family Xyalidae; genus Daptonema; species Daptonema setosum. The sequence goes on along the minus strand of OZ038447.1, from coordinate 23,445,072 downwards.
TTGTCCCCACTTCATAAATGGGGACAGTGGTGGGCAGCAGGGGGGGAGCGCCCCCCCCCCCCAAAAAAAAACAGGGCGGGAGGGTGCCCTTGATCGATCGACCGTAAGAGAGATTTTCCGAATTGACCCATTGACCGTAACGGTCAAAACTTGAGAGAATTTACTGTCAAAATGACCTAAAATTACACGAAATCGCCTAAAAAACGACCAAAAATTGGTCGAAAACGTTTCCAGTTTAAATTTTTTCAAAAATTAATCAAAAACGTCTCAAATTTAAAAAAAATCGACCAAAAATTGGTCGAAAACGTTCCAAGTTTTAAATTCAGTGTTCGTTGGATCGATTCGATGCACGATACGATGATTGATGTATGGTGCTGAATGAAATACTCAGTACTGAAATATCAACCAACACTGCGCGCCAATAGATACGTTTCTGATACGAATCAGTTGGCTAAATGCTTGAGTTTCGACGCTGTGCGCCACTCAACTTGTCAGTTTTCAGATGTTTCTAATACAAATCTGCGAGTCTCAAAATGCTAAAATTTCGGCGCTGCGCGCCACTCAGCCTATCACTTTTCAGATACGTTTCTAATAAAAATCAGCGGGCTTCAGATGTCAAAATTTCGGAGCTGCGCACCACTCAGCCTGTCAGTTTTCAGATACGTTTCTAATACAAATCAGCGCGCTTCAAATGCTAAAGTTTCGGCGCTGCGCGCCAGTCAACCTGTCAGTTTCCAGATATGTTTCTTATACAAATAGGCGGGCTTCAAAATGCTTAAGTTTCGACTCTGTGCACAACTCAGCCTGTCAGTTTTCAGATATGTTTCTAATACAAATCAGCGCGCTTTAAATGCTAAAATTTCGGCGCTGCGCGCCAGTCAGTTTACAGATATGTTTCTAATACAAATCAGCGCGCTTCAAATGCTAAAATTTCGGCGCTGCGCGCCAGTCAGTTTACAGATATGTTTCTAATACAAATCAGCGCACTTCGAATGCTAAAATTTCGGCGCTGCGCGCCAGTCAGCCTGTCAGTTTTCAGATATGTTTCTAATACAAATCAGCGAGCTTTAAATGCTAAAATTTCGGCGCTGCGCGCCAGTCAGCCTGTCAGTTTTCAGATATGTTTCTTACACAAATCGGCGGGCTTCAAAATGCTCAAGTTTTGACGCTGTGCGCCACTCAGCCTGTCAGTTTTCAGATACTTTTCTAATACTAATCAACGGGCTTCAAAATGCAAAAAAAATCAGCGCCACGCGCCACTCAGCCTGTCAGGTTTCAGATATGTTTCTAATACAAATCAGTGGGCTTCAAAATTCCAAAATTTCGGCCCTGCGCGCACTCAGTCTGTCAATTTTCTGTTATGTTTCTTGTACAAATCAGCGGCTTTCAAAATGCCAAAATTTCGGTCATTATTTCAAGCCATTACTGATGTTTTTGAGTAAAAAATTCGACTTCATTTAATGTTGACCGTCATGCCCCCCCCCCCCCAAAATCGAAAACCGGGAGGGTGCCTGACCGTAAGACCGATTTTTGAAAAAGTGTATGACCGTAACGCCATTTTGGCCAAATTCGCTGCCCACCACTGAATGGGGACAAAATGCCGTCTCCTCCAGTCAATATGCTAAGCCGCTAAACGAATTAATTTTTATATTCAGATTCAGCCTTGGCCAGCGCTCACACGGGTCACACCTACACGTGTCAGACATGATGGTGCAAGCCTACGGTGATCTGCTCAATCGCTAGCCCGAGCTAAAGAGCTTCTTGAGATTCAAGTGAAAAAATGACACGTTAACTTGTCCAACCCGGGTAACACCCACTGAACATGATGATTGTTTGTTATAGCATACAGCTGGGTTGAGTCGAACAGTCGACTACTGTGCATCACCTTCTCTTACATTTGATGCAGCTATGTAACGATTCACAAGTTGGAGTAGTTAACACTATAACTTTTCACTTGAATTCCAGGCAGTTCTTTACCTTACTTTAATCAATTATTCCTTACGAGTTTGGGCTCAAAACTGTTATCTAAGTCATCAGAATCATTAAATAAATCTAAATGAGTTCCCTACTGATGATTTGGGTCATGTATGGTCGATCCTGGGTAAATACCATAAGTTTGTGGAAAAAAAAATAAAAAAAAATGTGCGATTTTTTTTAGCAATCCATGCCACCACAACGACAACAGCACCACCAACAACAACAATAACAACACTACAACAGCAACTTAACAAAACAACAACAAAACAACATAAACACAACCGCAACAACAACACACCTGATCCAATCATAATTCTCATCATCCGGTGTCAGCATGCAACAATCGACGGAGAAACAACCAAACTGAAGAAGCATTTCATGTCGCCAACATTGTTTATCCGCGATCAGCAAGTGTAAACTGCAACAACGTCAATATAATTGTTAACAATAACAACATCACTAAATGCAAGCATAACAACATCTGCACAGAATTTCTCGACCAGACACCGTATGCGACCAACGATTTCCTTCAGTTTTTTTTCATTAGCATTAACAACAACAACATCAACAACAGCAACATCGACAACAACAACATCACCATTAACGATACCTTCAACAGCAACAACAACACCATCAACAACAACAACATTAGCAAAACGATATCTTCAGCAACAACAACAACATCGACAACAACAATATTAGCATTAACGATACCTTCAGCATCAACAGCAATAACAACAACAACAACAACAACATCAATAACAACAACATTAGCATTAACAATACCTTCAACAACAACAACATTATCAATAACGATACCTTTAACAGCAACAACCTGTGGCAAGTCGCGCCCAGTCTGAATTTGTCGACCGGAGATCGTATCCAGCCAACGATTTCCACCAGCACTTTGGACACAACAACATTAGGATTAACAACAGCAATGACAACAACAACAAACAACATTAGCATTAACAACCGCTATGACAACAACAACAACATTAAGCACAATAACATTAACCCTAAAAAAAAAGCACAACAACAACAACAACCTGTGGCAAGTCGCGCCCAGTCTGAATTTGTCGACCGGAGAACGAATCCAGCCAACGATTTCCACCAGCACTTCTTCAGGTAACAGAAGCAGTGAATGCTTCTTCTCAACTTCCGATTGACCATCAACTATCACTTGATCAACTTGCCGTTCGGGTTGCTCCGATTCAACTTTCTCTTGATCAACTTGCTGTTCTGGTTGTTCTACTTCCGATTGGCCATCAACTTGCTGTTCTGGTTTCGATTCAACTTTCTCCAGTTGCTGTGGCATATCACCATCAACGTTCTCGTCCACTGAATCGTCATGGTCATCGGGTACTTCCGATTCAACTTTCTGAAGTTGATGTTGTTCCGAATCAGATTCATCAACTGTCATACGATCATCAACTGTCTGTGGCTTCTCAGCATCTTTCCCTTCGACTGAATCGTGATCTTCCGGCTGTTGCTGCGATTCAACCTTATGATCAACTTTCTTGGGGTTGGCATCTTCAACTTTGATCGAATCCTTAACTTTCGTGAAATCATCATCAACTTTGTTCAGATTCTCGTCAACTTTCTCGTCTTCAACTCTTCCTGGTTCTTTGAATTCAAGATTCTTCTGTTCTGAAGATTTTTCGTCAACTTTAACTTTCTTTGATTCTGACAATTCTTCGGTGTGAGGGGACTGCCTTCGTCGCATTAGCCCTTTCATTTTCTGGATGAACGACATTTGGAACGCGATGAATGGACTGGACTGACGATTGATCTGAAATGAAGGGCTATGTTGAACGCATTTCAGCAATAAATCATTAATAAGCTAATATTAGTATTTGTGTGGAATATCAAGATCAATTACACAGCTTGGTTATGGTACGTTCTAATGTTCTAAGGGAGCTTTCAGAGTAAAAAGGAAAGTAAAAAGGAAAGTAAAATGGAAAGTAAAAAGGAAAATCTGTAAAACAACGCACGTGTCCAAAGCGGAATATTCCCAAAATTAAATATTAAATAATTCAAATTCAAATGCAGCAGCCAATGAGCGCTGAGGGCTGCGCGCGCACACGGGTAATACGAAAACCCCGGGTCCCGGACCCCGGAGATGACATACGATTTCCCCGGGTCGACAAATGAAAATGTACGAAAACCCCCAGGAATTCCCCGGAGAAGTTGACTCCGCCCCCAAATCTCCGGGGTTTGGCACAAAAATGTACGAAAACCCCGGGTCGTCCGGGCCCGGATGAACAAAAAGTTGTAAAAAAACCCGGGGTTTTCGTACATTTTTATCCGGGGTCGGGGATTCCCCGGATGAAAATATACGAAAACCCCGGGCCCCGGTCCGGGCATGGGGGTTTTTCTTCATGTTTACGTCCGGGTTCGGGAAAAGTACGAAAACCCCGGGTGATGAAAGTCAAAAAAATTATAAAATTTTTTTCATGTTTTGGCGCGAATTTCAAAATTCTAAACGGGAACGGTTGCGTTCGTGGACCCACCCGTTTTAGAACGGCTCTGTATATAACAATGCGTGCGTAGAAAGTTATTTATTGTTGTATATAGTAATACGGTAGACTGCATTGAGAGTTTATACATAATGTTTCACACTCTTCACGGGAATGGTTGTGCTCGTGGACCCACACATTTAGAAACGGCTTAGTATATAACAATGCATGCACAGAAAGTTACCTAATGTTGTATAGGACTACGGTAGACTGCCTTGCGAGTTTATACAAGATGTTTCACAATCTTTACAGGAATGGTTGCGTTCGTGGACCCACCCGTTTTAGAACGGCTCTGTATATAACAATGCGTGCGTAGACAGTTATTTATTGTTGTATAGTAATACGGTAGACTGCATTGAGAGTTTATACATAATGTTTCACATTCTTAAACGGGAATGGTTGTGCTCGTGGACCCACACATTTAGAAACGGCTTAGTATATAACAATGCATGCACAGAAAGTTACCTAATGTTGTATAGGACTACGGTAGACTGCCTTGCGAGTTTATACAAGATGTTTCACAATCTTTACAGGAATGGTTGCGTTCGTGGACCCACCCGTTTTAGAACGGCTCTGTATATAACAATGCGTGCGTAGAAAGTTATTTGTTGTTGTATAGTAATACGGTAGACTGCATTGAGAGTTTATACATAATGTTTCACACTCTTTACGGGAATGGTTGTGCTCGTGGACCCACACATTTAGAAACGGCTTAGTATATAACAATGCATGCACAGAAAGTTACCTAATGTTGTATAGGACTACGGTAGACTGCCTTGCGAGTTTATACAAGATGTTTCACAATCTTTACAGGAATGGTTGCGTTCGTGGACCCACCCGTTTTAGAACGGCTCTGTATATAACAATGCGTGCGTAGAAAGTTATTTGTTGTTGTATAGTAATACGGTAGACTGCATTGAGAGTTTATACATAATGTTTCACACTATTTACGGGAATGGTTGTGCTCGTGGACCCACACATTTGGGAACGGCTTAGTATATAACAATGCATGCATAGAAAGTTACCTAATGTTGTATAGGACTACGGTAGACTGCCTTGCCAGTTTATACAAGATGTTTCACAATCTTTACAGGAATGGTTGCGTTCGTGGACCCACCCGTTTTAGAACGGCTCTGTATATAACAATGCGTGCGTAGAAAGTTAGTTAGTGTTGTATAGTATTACAAAAGACTGCATTGAGAGTTTATACATAATGTTTCACACTCTTTACGGGAGTGGTTGTGCTCGTCGACCCATACAATTAAGAACGGTTTAGTGTATAACAATGCATGCGTGGAAAGTTATTTATTGTTTTGTTGTAAAGTAATACGGTAGAATGCAATGCGAGTTTATAAAAGATGTTTCACATTCTTTACAGGAATGGTTGCGCTCGTGGAGTCCCACGTTTTAGAACTGTTCAGTAGATAACATTACATGCATAAAGAGTTGTTTAATTTGTCATAGAGTTACGGTGGATTGTATTGTGTGTTTATACAGGATCTTTCACAATCTTTAAAAGGGAATGGTTGCGCTCGAGGCCCACATGTTTTAGAACTGTAAAGTAGAAACCATGACCTGCATAGATACTACGCGCGCATGCTGTCTACAGCACAGTGCCCATGATACAAAATGTGCAGGTACAAACATTGAAAACTCCCCTGCGGGGCTCACGCGCTTAACGATAGGTTATCGGGGGCTGGCAGACAGTAACGCTTTGCATGGAACAGTAATGGTGCTAGAGAAAAACCAAAACAAAAAATCTGTGGGGTCTGTAATCATGCCTCAGTTACCCTCTGTCACAAAGTTATTTGTAGAGTTGAGGTTGTATTGTGAATTAACATTACGTAAATTCGTTTTTTTAATCATGGGAGGACATGTTTATACAGTTTGTTAAAGTTTGTAAACATCTTGTATAAACTCTCAATACAGTCTACCGTAGTACTTTAAAACAATTAACTTTCCACGCATGCATTGTTAAACACTGAGCCATTCTTAAATGTATGGGTCGACGAGCACAGCCTTTCCCGTAAAGAGTGTGAAACATTATGTATAAACTCACAATGCAGTCTACCGTAATACGATACAACAACAATCAACTTTCCACGCATGCATTGTTATACACTAAGCCGTTCTTAAATGCATGGGTCCACGAGCACAACCATTCCCGTAAAGAGTGTGAAACATTATGTATAAACTCACGATGCAGTCTACCGTAACACTATACAACATTATTTAACTTTCCACGCATGCATTGTTATTGTTATACACTAAACCGTTCTTAAATGTATGGGTCGACGAGCACAACCATTCCCGTAAAGAGTGTGAAACATTATGTATAAACTCTCAATGCAGTCTACCGTATTACTATACAACAATAAATAACTTTATACGCACGCATTGTTATATACAGAGCCGTTCTAAAACGGGTGGGTCCACGAACGCAACCATTCCTGTAAAGATTGTGAAACATCTTGTATAAACTCGCAAGGCAGTCTACCGTAGTCCTATACAACATTAGGTAACTCTCTGTGCATGCATTGTTATATACTAAGCCGTTTCTAAATGTGTGGGTCCACGAGCACAACCATTCCCGTAAAGAGTGTGAAACATTATGTATAAACTCTCAACGCAGTCTACCGTATTACTATACAACAATAAATAACTTTCTACGCACGCATTGTTATATACAGAGCCGTTCTAAGACGGGTGGGTCCACGAACGCAACCATTCCTGTAAAGATTGTGAAACATCTTGTATAAACTGGCAAGGCAGTCTACCGTAGTCCTATACAACATTAGGTAACTTTCTATGCATGCATTGTTATATACTAAGCCGTTCCCAAATGTGTGGGTCCACGAGCACAACCATTCCCGTAAATAGTGTGAAACATTATGTATAAACTCACAATGTTGTCTACCGTATTACTATACAACATTAAATAATTTTCTTGGCATGCACTGGTCTATAATAAGCCTTTCTTAAATGTGTGGGTCCACGAGCGCGACCGTTCCCGTTTAGAATTTTGAAATTCGCGCCAAAACATGAAAAAAATTAAATTATTTTTTTTGACTTTCATCACCCGGGGTTTTCGTACTTTTCCCGGACCCGGACGTAAACATGAAGAAAAACCCCCATGCCCGGACCGGGGCCCGGGGTTTTCGTATATTTTCATCCGGGGAATCCCCGACCCCGGATAAAAATGTACGAAAACCCCGTTTTTTTTTTACAACTTTTTGTTCATCCGGGCCCGGACGACCCGGGGTTTTCGTACATTTTTGTGCCAAACCCCGGAGATTTGGGGGCGGAGTCAACTTCTCCGGGGGAATTCCTGGGGGTTTTCGTACATTTTCATTTGTCGACCCGGGGAAATCGTATGTCATCTCCGGGGTCCGGGACCCGGGGTTTTCGTATTACCCCGCGCACACAGCGCTATCCTGATTGGCCTAGACCGGCCGTCTAGCTTAGTTGGTTGAGTGTTAGACTTTGGACCGCCAGGTCCCGGGTTCGACTCTCGGCTGCTGGGTTGGGTGGTGGCGGTCAACGTACGGGTGAAGACACACTCGATATAGCCCGGTACGCACACATACGATTACCACTGATAATCGCGCTCGAGTTTGGAGCCAACTCTGAGGCTGGAGTGGCGAGACGTATCCTGGTGAGAGCAGGACAAATCCCAAACAACCTCTCCCTCACAGTATGTGGTTCACCGATGTTGTGAATTGAGGGCCAAAACAAACAACATCCTGATTGGCCAGTCAAATTCAAATTCTGAATATTCGAGTATCACGTCTATATTTTCGCGTCAGTTGTTTTACAGATTTTCCTTTTTACTTTCCATTATACTTTCCTTTTTACTCTGAAAGTACCCTAACGTTGTAATTTTTGGAAATGATTCCGTTCTACGAAATTTTTCTACATTTTTCGAAACTTCTCATATTTCGTTCCGAAATTTTGTTGCGTTTCAGAGTGGCGAGCATTTTGAGGCGTTACGTAAAACAATAAAAAATTTATATGCTAACTGGTCGGATTTTCGGAAATACAGCAAACATACAACAAAGCCTGAAAGCCCAAAAGCCAACATCAGGGAAAAAGCATGTGCAACGGAAAACCGATAAAATGTGAATATATCATAACCGAATAACCCCACCGAGTAATATTTTGTACATTCGATATGTTCATTTTCGTTGCTCATTGACTAATAATAACAAAAATATCGCAGAATGTATACATCATGTTTTATAAGAGATATGTGGAAATATTTGTGATAAAAATTGGAAGTATACATCACGTTTTATAAGAGATATCTGAAAGCATTTATTAAAAAGTTTCAAATAAACATCATTTTATGAGATAAATCTGGGATTCTTTATGATAAAAATGTGAATTATACATCATGCCGGAGAAATACTGGTATGTATGAAAAACATTGAAACACGAGAAATTAAAATAAATCAGTAGAAATCATCATCATAATCATCGAGCATGACGCGAGCAAAAAAGTCGGGATCATCAAAGTCTTCTTTGCCACGGTATTGTTCACGCCAGTCATAGTCCAGCACGTCATCATAGTCAAAGTCGACTGCAACAACAACAGTTGATACAACAACAACAACAACAACAACAACAAACACAACATTATCAGCAACAACAACATACTCAACAACAACAGCAACAACAAATAAAACAACAAAGATATTGTTCACGCCAGTCATAGTCCAGCACGTCATCGTGATCAAAGTCGACTGCAACAACAACAGTTGATACAACAACAACAACAACAACAACAACAACAACAAACACAACATTATCAGCAACAACAACATACTCAACAACAACAGCAACAACAAATCAAACAACAAAGATATTGTTCACGCCAGTCATAGTCCAGCACGTCATCAGAGTCAAAGTCGACTGCAACAACAACAGTTGATACAACAACAACAACAACAACAACGACCGGGGCCCGGGGTTTTCGTATATTTTCATCCGGGGAATCCCCGACCCCGGATAAAAATGTACGAAAACCCCGGTTTTTTTTACAACTTTTTGTTCATCCGGGCCCGGACGACCCGGGGTTTTCGTACATTTTTGTGCCAAACCCCGGAGATTTGGGGGCGGAGTCAACTTCTCCGGGGAATTCCTGGGGGTTTTCGTACATTTTCATTTGTCGACCCGGGGAAATCGTATGTCATCTCCGGGGTCCGGGACCCGGGGTTTTCGTATTACCCCGCGCACACAGCGCTATCCTGATTGGCCTAGACCGGCCGTCTAGCTTAGTTGGTTGAGTGTTAGACTTTGGACCGCCAGGTCCCGGGTTCGACTCTCGGCTGCTGGGTTGGGTGGTGGCGGTCAACGTACGGGTGAAGACACACTCGATATAGCCCGGTACGCACACATACGATTACCACTGATAATCGCGCTCGAGTTTGGAGCCAACTCTGAGGCTGGAGTGGCGAGACGTATCCTGGTGAGAGCAGGACAAATCCCAAACAACCTCTCCCTCACCGTATGTGGTTCACCGATGTTGTGAATTGAGGGCCAAAACAAACAACATCCTGATTGGCCAGTCAAATTCAAATTCTGAATATTCGAGTATCACGTCTATATTTTCGCGTCAGTTGTTTTACAGATTTTCCTTTTTACTTTCCATTATACTTTCCTTTTTACTCTGAAAGTACCCTAACGTTGTAATTTTTGGAAATGATTCCGTTCTACGAAATTTTTCTACATTTTTCGAAACTTCTCATATTTCGTTCCGAAATTTTGTTGCGTTTCAGAGTGGCGAGCATTTTGAGGCGTTACGTAAAACAATAAAAAATTTATATGCTAACTGGTCGGATTTTCGGAAATACAGCAAACATACAACAAAGCCTGAAAGCCCAAAAGCCAACATCAGGGAAAAAGCATGTGCAACGGAAAACCGATAAAATGTGAATATATCATAACCGAATAACCCCACCGAGTAATATTTTGTACATTCGATATGTTCATTTTCGTTGCTCATTGACTAATAATAACAAAAATATCGCAGAATGTATACATCATGTTTTATAAGAGATATGTGGAAATATTTGTGATAAAAATTGGAAGTATACATCACGTTTTATAAGAGATATCTGAAAGCATTTATTATAAAGTTTCAAATAAACATCATTTTATGAGATAAATCTGGGATTCTTTATGATAAAAATGTGAATTATACATCATGCCGGAGAAATACTGGTATGTATGAAAAACATTGAAACACGAGAAATTAAAATAAATCAGTAGAAATCATCATCATAATCATCGAGCATGACGCGAGCAAAAAAGTCGGGATCATCAAAGTCTTCTTTGCCACGGTATTGTTCACGCCAGTCATAGTCCAGCACGTCATCATAGTCAAAGTCGACTGCAACAACAACAGTTGATACAACAACAACAACAACAACAAGAACAAACACAACATTATCAGCAACAACAACATACTCAACAACAACAGCAACAACAAATAAAACAACAAAGATATTGTTCACGCCAGTCATAGTCCAGCACGTCATCGTGATCAAAGTCGACTGCAACAACAACAGTTGATACAACAACAACAACAACAACAACAACAACAACAAACACAACATTATCAGCAACAACAACATACTCAACAACAACAGCAACAACAAATCAAACAACAAAGATATTGTTCACGCCAGTCATAGTACAGCACGTCATCAGAGTCAAAGTCGACTGCAACAACAACAGTTGATACAACAACAACAACAACAACAACAACAACAACAACAAACACAACATTATCAGCAACAACAACATACTCAACAACAACAGCAACAACAAATCAAACAACAAAGATATTGTTCACGCCAGTCATAGTCCAGCACGTCATCGTGATCAAAGTCGACTGCAACAACAACAGTTGATACAACAACAACAACAACAACAACAACAACAACAACAACAACAAACACAACATTATCAGCAACAACAACATACTCAACAACAACAGCAACAACAAATCAAACAACAAAGATATTGTTCACGCCAGTCATAGTCCAGCACGTCATCATAGTCAAAGTCGACTGCAACAACAACAGTTGATACAACAACAACAACAACAACAACAACAACAAACACAACATTATCAGCAACAACAACATACTCAACAACAACAGCAACAACAAATCAAACAACAAAGATATTGTTCACGCCAGTCATAGTCCAGCACGTCATCGTGATCAAAGTCGACTGCAACAACAACAGTTGATACAACAACAACAACAACAACAACAACAACAACAAACACAACATTATCAGCAACAACAACATACTCAACAACAACAGCAACAACAAATCAAACAACAAAGATATTGTTCACGCCAGTCATAGTCCAGCACGTCATCATAGTCAAAGTCGACTGCAACAACAACAGTTGATACAACTACAACAACAACAAACACAACATTATCAGCAACAACAACATACTCAACAACAACAGCAACAACAAATCAAACAACAAAGATATTGTTCACGCCAGTCATAGTCCAGCACGTCATCGTGATCAAAGTCGACTGCAACAACAACAGTTGATACAACAACAACAACAACAACAAACAACATTATCAGCAACAACAAACACAACATTATCAGCAACAACAACATACTCAACAACAACAGCAACAACAAATCAAACAACAAAGATATTGTTCACGCCAGTCATAGTCCAGCACGTCGTCGTATAGTCAAAGTCGACTGCAACAACAACAGTTGATACAACAACAACAACAACAACAACAACAACAGCTTGCAACAACACCAACAACAACAACAACAACAACAACAGCAACAACAAATCAAACAACAAAGATATTGTTCACGCCAGTCATAGTCCAGCACGTCATCGTAGTCAAAGTCGACTGCAACAACAACAGTTGATACAACAACAACAACAACAACAGCTTGCAACAATACCAACAACAACAATAACAGTGGATACAACAACAACAGCAACAACTGGCAACAATACCAACAACAACAACAACAACAACAACAACAACAACAATAACAACAACAACCCACAGTCAATATCATCATCGTCAACGCTGTCTTCCTCCTCCGTGTACCACTCATCCAAATCATCCTCCAGAAATACGGCCACTAAATTGTCCACAGTCATCGTTGAGATCGGTGTCACGGTTAATTTCGTTCGATCTTTTATGCCGAATCCGGTGAGCAGTTGGTCGACAAACCTGAAAATGTGAAATAAAAAATCTAATCAAATATATTTACTCACTCATTCACTGGTTCCTTCACTCACTATTCACTCACTATTCACTCACTATTCACTCACTATTCACTCACCCATTCACTCACTCATTCACTCACTAACTCACTCACTCACTCACTTACTCACTCACTCACTAACTCACTCAAGAGCAAAGTTGGATAAAATATAAAATAAAAAAAAGTGACACGTTTGTCGCTTTCTCGCCAAGTCGGCCGCACACTTTTCCTTCGATTCAGTTTATTATTCAGTTGTGAAGTCACACTAGAGAATTCGGATATAGAATCCCACATAAAAATACCCCATTATTGACTAGAAAATGTTACAGTGATATCAAGAAAGGATGAAAAAAATGAAAACTGGAAAGAAAATTTCATACTTGGAATACATTCAAAACCCACAATGAAAACCACGACTACGATACAATATTTTTTTTACTCTAATCTCTCTCAAATTAAATATAAAAAATTCCCATTCAATTTCTTATCACTCTAAATTATATCATTGTTTCTTTTTTTCCCGTTAATAGCTATTTTGTACTACCTCTCATTTTGTCTCATTTACAAACAAACACATTGACATTGACATTGACAGGACTAACTCTTTGACATTGACACTGACATTGACACGACCAACACATTGACATTGACACGACCAACACATTGACATTGACATTGACATTGAAACGACCAGCACATTGACATTGACATTGTGACACGACCAACACATTGACATTGACACGACCAACACATTGACATTGACATTGTGACACGACCAACACATTGACATTGACACGACCAACACATTGACATTGACATTGACACGACCAACACATTGACATTGACACGACCAGCACATTGACATTGACATTGTGACACGACCAACACATTGACATTGACACGACCAACACATTGACATTGACATTGTGACACGACCAACACATTGACATTGACACGACCAACACATTGACATTGACATTGTGACACGACCAACACATTGACATTGAAACGACCAGCACATTGACATTGACATTGTGACACGACCAACACATTGACATTGACACGACCAACACATTGACATTGACATTGTGACACGACCAACACATTGACATTGACACGACCAACACATTGACATTGACATTGACACGACCAACACATTGACATTGACATTGACACGACCAACACATTGACATTGACAGTGACATTGACATTGACACGACCAACACATTGACATTGACACGACCAACACATTGACATTAACATTGACACGACCAACACATTGACATTGACACGACCAACACATTTACATTTACATTGACATTGACAGTGACATTGACACGACCAACTCTTTGACTTTCTCTTCTTCGGCATCAGCACACTCCACGTTCATCAATACATCCGTCAGATGATCAGGAAACGCACTCGCCTGGACATTATACATGGTATTAATTCCAAATAAATGTAGAATAGATTCACAGTCACATAAATTGGAGGGAAAATATCGTCCGGTTAACTATTTGTTTCTTTTCTCCCTCGTGCACTGGCGGACGAGCTAAATTCCCAAAGGGAGGGGAATTTCGTCAAAGAGGGGGGAATCGGCAATTTTCAGGTCATTTTACCTACACCTTAGGGAATAAATTCTACTTTTTAAAACACCCAAAGAGGGGGAATTCCACTTTTCCTTCCCCTTCTCGTCCGCTAGTGCCCTCATGCTCTAGACCTAGATGTTCCAACCTCATTCAGGCAATCCTTGACAAAGCTGCTGGTTCCGGTCAACTTGAAATGCCAGTGCAGCTGACGCAGGGCCGGCATGTGTTGAGAGATCTAGAACAACAACAACACCGACAGCATCATCATCAACAACACCCATTGCAACAACACAGCAACAACACCAACAGCCAGGGGAGGGGGCCGCTGGGGGTTTTTACCCCCCCCCCCCCCTTCATTTTCCAGGGTCAGCGGGTAGCCGACCCTCCCCTAGACAAAAATTTAGGTCGCCTGCCCCCTCCCCCTACTCGAAATTTTTGAGAAAATCAACCTCAAAACCTCGATTTTGAAGCTCATTTTCCAAAAAAATTTGGCTGTGAGAATTTTTTTCGAACAAACACGTTTTCTGGGCCAATTTTCTTGGTTAAAACCTGAAAAAACCGGTATATGTGGTGTTTAAACCTTATAATAGAAATTTTTAAAGCAAAAACAAAAAAAACAAGGCTTTTTTGCTAAAAATTTTTTTCTACCCCCTACCCGACCTTACCTCCCCCCACTTTTCGGGGTGAGGGGGCCCACCCCTGACAACAACAACAACAGCAGCAACTACATACAACAGCAACAACATCGACAATAAAGCAACAACATAAGAACAACAACAACATGACAACAAAAACAACAACAACAACATAACAAAACAACAACAACAACAAACCTTGAACAACATGGTGAACATGTTCTGTGCACTCGAGACCGCGGATTTCGTAGGACTGCCGCAGGATTGTAAACGAGTAACATGAGATACAGGACATTTTTTCGCGGAGCTCATGAGAACCGACAGACTGAAAGAGAAAGTGTAACACATCAACTTAACAACAACAAGCAACCAAAACAACAACAACAACAGCGACAACAAGAACAGCAACAACAACAACAGCGACAACAACAACAACAACAACAACAACAACAACAACAACAACAACAACAACAGCAACAGCAGGAGCAGCAGCCATAACAAGAAAAAAAACCGTAAAGTAATCATGTTGGACATAAACCAACCAAAATAGCTGAACAACACGAATAACAACAACAACAACAACAACCTGTTCTTGCTCGTTTTACTATCACATATGATGGCGAAATCATCCGGTTCACTCGAATCGATCTGACGAAGAACTTTGCCGATCCAGTCGTTGTGATCTGAAACTCACTTACCAATATACAACAACAACTACAACAACCATAGCAACAACAATAACAACAACAACAAGAACAACCACCATCAACAACAATACGAACAACAACAACGACAACAACAACAATAAAAACATCCAACAACACCAATATGAAAAACAACAACAACAACAACAACCAACAACGATAACACTATCAAAAAACAGAATAGTGGAATTACACAAAAAGAGGGAAAAAGAGTAGCTGTGTGCCTTGCAATATTTTATTATTGGAATTCGCTAAATATCGATACTGTGTCCCACCTAGCGCAGACAACACTAAATCATCATGAACATGAACAACAACAAAAAGAAAAAGACAATTCAGCATCGACAACATTTCCATTCACGTTTCACAAACATTATGAAGCGGATGCTAAGTTATAATTTTCGTTTCATCCACCACTTCAAAAATAAAGCTTACTAGAAAAAAATAATGTTATAAACAAAAATGATAACATCAACAATGAAAACAACAGCAATGATAACAACATCAATGAAAACAACAACAACAACAACGATAACAACAAAAACAACAACAACCTACCAACCAACAACAACAACAACAATGATAACAAAAAAAACAACAACAACCGATCATCAGCAGATTTCCAATGATCAGCTCGACATTCTGGAACACTTTTGGTGGCAGATCTTTCGCATTGGCCAGCCATCTGACATCGGCTGATGGTCTTGCACCCAGACCGAATCGAATGGACTGAAATATCAGAAGAAATACAATACATCTCAACAACAACAACACCAACAACAGCACTTTTGACAACAATGAAAACAGCAACAAAAAAACAAACAACAGCAATAACAATAAAAATCACAACACAAGTTAATGCTCAGCAACAAACACAACTTCACAACAACCACTAACCACTTTGGTGACATGATGAGTGAACGGTAGTAAGTTTTTGATTGCGTTCTCAGCGCTCATATACCTGAAAATAAAAACAGAAAAAATAAACAACAACAACAAAAACAACAACAACCACCACAACTACCAGCACCACAATAACAACCAAAAACTTACCACACCGAAAACATTACAACATAACCACAACAACAACACCACCACCACCAACTATACAACACCAACTTAACAAAACAACCACAACAACACCATCACCACCACCAACAACATCAACACACCTGATCCAATTATAATTCTCATCACCCGGTGTCAGCATGCAACAATCGACGGAGAAACAACCAAACTGAAGAACCATTTCATGTCGCCAACATTGTTTGTCCGCGATCAACAGGTGTAAACTGCAACAACAACAACATAATTGTTAACAATAACAACATCACTAAATGGAAGGATAACAACATCTGCACAAAACTTGTCGACCGAAGAACGGATCAAGGCAACGATTTTCACCAGTTCTTTTTCAGGCAGTAACAACAACATTAGCATTAACAACAGCAATGACATTAACAACAATATCTACAACCAACAACATCAGCATTAACGATACCTTCAACAACAACAACATCGACAACAACAACATTAGCATTAACGATACTTTCAACAACAACAACGACAACAACAACATTAGCATTAACTATACCTTCAACAGCAACAACCTGTGGCAAGTCGCGCCCAGTCTGAATTTTTCGACCGGAGAACGAATCCAGCCAACGATTTCCACCAGTACTTCATCAGGTAGCAGAAGCAGTGGGTGCTTCTTCTCAACTTCCGATT
Source organism: Daptonema setosum (assembly GCA_964036265.1). NCBI lineage: Eukaryota > Metazoa > Nematoda > Chromadorea > Monhysterida > Xyalidae > Daptonema > Daptonema setosum. The sequence continues at coordinate 23,427,646 of OZ038447.1, read as the reverse complement.
CACCAGCAACTTTCACTTGATCAACTTGCCGTTCGGGTTGTTCCGATTCAACTTTCACTTGATCAACTTGCCGTTCGGGTTGCTCCGGTTCAACTTTCTCTATCTCTTGATCAACTTGCTTTTCTGGTTGTTCCGATTCAACTTTCTCTATCTCTTGATCAACTTGCTGTTCGGGTTGTTCCGATTCAACTTTCTCTATCTCTTGATCACCTGGCTGTTCGGGTTGCTCCGATTCAACGTTCTCTTGATCAACTTGCTGTTCTGGTTCTTGCGGCATTTCAATTTTTCCTTGATCCACTTGCTGTTCTGGTTTCGATTCAACTTTCTCCAGTTGCTGTGACTTATCATCATCAACATCAACGTTCTCGTCCACTGAATCGTCATGATCATCGGGTACTTCCGATTCAACTTTTTGAAGTTGATGTTGTTCCGAATCAGATTCATCAACTATCATACGATCACCAACTGTCTGTGGCTTCTCAGAAACGTTCTGTCCCACATCCACTGATTCTTGGTGTTCAGATTGCGGCGATTCAACTTTCTCCGGTTGACATGGATGTCCAGACTTATCAACTTTCTTGGGGTTGGCATCTTCAACTCTGATCGAATCCTTAACTTTCGTGAAATCATCACCGACTTTGTTCAGATTCTCGTCAACTTTCTCGTCTTCAACTCTTCCTGGTTCTTTGAATTCAAGATTCTTCTGTTGTGAAGGGTTTTCGTCAACTTTTTCTTTCCGTGATTCTGACAATTCTTCGGAGTGAGGGGACTGCCTTCGTCGCATTAGCCCTTTCATTTTCTGGAAAAACGACATTTGGAACGCGTTGGATGGGACTGGACTGACGGCTGATCTGAAATCAGTTTGTATGTTTATATTCAACCTTTGATTACAATTTCAATAACAAGATTAGTATGAACTATAGCTTGGTTATACTTTCTATCGAGTTGCAACTTTTTTCGAAATTTTTCATAGCATTCCATTTCCATATTATGGTCTGTTTTAGAGTCGCGAAAAGTTATGAGCTAGTTCCGAAAAAACGCAATTCGACTATGAAAACATTCTACTCGGCCACTAGCGGACAAGAAGTGGAGGGAAAAGTGGAATTCCCCACTCTTTGGCGGTTTTAAAAAGTGGGGTTTGTTCCTTAAGGTGTAGGTAAAAAGCCCTAACTTCTACCGATTCCCCATCTTTGGGGATATTCCCCTCCCTTTGGAGGTTTGGCTCGTCCGGCAGTGTACTCGGCACTTGCAAAATAAAAGCTGACATACAGCCACTGGCGGACGAGACATATCTCTAAAGGGAGGGGAATATCACCAAAGTGAGGGGGAATGGGCAAAAAATAGGCCGTCTTATTTACACTTAAGGAACAAACCTTACTTTTGAAAACGCCAGAAAGGGGGGAATCCCACTTTTCCCGCCCCTTCTCATCTGCTAGTGCATACAGCATGCTATAACAAGCAAATCTACAACATCTGAAAGCAGAAAAAACATAAGCAGGGAAAAGGCATGTGCAACGGAAAACCGATAAAACGTGAATATACCATAACCATAACCGAATAACCCCACTGAGTAATATTTTGTGCATTCGATATGTTCATTTTCGTTGCTCATTGACTAAAAATAATAAAAGTACCGCAGAATCACAAATTGTTGTGAAAATTGAATAGAAATTGAAAAAAAAATTACCACAAAGATGTAAAATCTTTACATGAACAAGGTTATTGTAAAAAAAAATCGTGAATAAAAATTCCCTTGCAATAGGCAATAGCTACTATACAATTATGGGTACATTACCCAAATTAATAGATCATCACAGAAGCGGGGCACTGAATAAAATGAGACAAAATATACTAAAGATAAAAAACTATACGAAATTGGACGTTTAAAATTTTATACAACTCTCAACTCTGAATTGAAAAAAATCAATTATACAAATTTTTCTTTTCTTAAAATTACAACCACGAAGCAGTCATTTTCTTACCAGTTAGGTATGTGTAAAATATGGTGAAGAACACAGTCAATGAAAAAATTATAACGTAATATATTTATTTTTATGTAGAATATTGAAATTATTAGAAAATCGCAGAATCGGAACACAAATTCAGTAGCCTGCACGGAACATGAATTTACAAATAGTCAAACCGTAACAACATAATATTCATAATAGCACTTTGGACGTGAAGAGAATTGGTATACAGAAAACGGTCATGAGAGGGGATTTCGGGTTCAACCAGTATTTTGATTCTAGATTGGAATATGGAAAAAATCGGTTAAATACCAAATTGAGTAATTACTTGAAAAGTGAAAAACATCAGTTCGTTGTTTGTGACCCCTTCTCTCATTTTCCGTTTTCCTTTGAATTGAACTGAACTCAGAGAACATATTGAAGAGCTTCTTGAGATTCAAGTGAGCAAATGACACGTAAAATTTTCCACCCCAGGTAACACACATTGAACATGATGATTGCATGTTATAGCATACATCTGTTGGATTGAGTTGAGTCGGACAGAACACTTTTATGCATGACCTTTTCTTACACTTGATGCAGCTAACTATTCAAAGTTGGAGTAGTTAACATGACAAATTTCACTTGAATCCCAGGCAGCCCTTTAGTATAATTTTTGAAGATGACAATGTAAAATGAGAATTGATTTCAATTTTATCGTCAGAGTGAAAAATTTTGAGTTTGGGTCTTCCAACTCAGTGAAGGAACCGAATCGACATTTTCTGCTCAATATCCGTCTTTTCCATGGCCTGAAAAAATGAAAATTAAATAAAATTGCCGTTGAATCAACATGTTCAACTGGAATAAAGTTTCAGAAACTTATTCTCTTCGCACATTATCACACTGCAGCTCATCAGTCATTTTTATAAATCCAGGCAAGAAAAAATCTGACGAAATATAGTTTTTTCACTCTTCTGATAACTGAAAGACTCGCAAGTTGTCCATTTTCCTCTAGGGTTCAGTTTCCTTTAAATTTATTCTTTGAAAACCACCTTCAGAAGATGAAAATAACGGAAAATATCTACCAACCCGGCAGAACTCATCAAATGAAATGCACCCATCGTGGTCTTCATCGGCTTCGGCAATGGTACGCTCGGCGATACTTTGCAGCTGAAAAACAACACTGATTAATAATAAAACAATGAAACAACAACAACAACATCATTGATTAATATCAAAACAAAGCAAACAACAACAACATCACTGATCACGGTAGTAACATTTGTTCCTTAACCTATAACAACATTTAGGACCTACAGCGACCATTAATAATAGCAACAACTGTTCCAAACAACAACAACAACAACCGTAAGCACAACAACGACAACAACCGTAATAACAACAGAAACAACTGCAACAACAACAACAACAACAACAACAACAACAACAACAACAACAACAACAACACCCAACCTGTTCCTGTGTGATATTAGCGCCGACCATCATGTTAAGAATGATCTCGAACTCTTCCCGAGTGATCTTGCCATTCCCATTCAGATCGTACATGTTGAAGGCGACTGCAAATAAATATGAACATGAATAAGAAACAGTAGAATGAATATTATATGAAAAAAAGTGTTAAACTAAAATGATTATGAAATAAAGTCTCTGCATGAAACTGAGGATATCTACATAATGAGTATTAAAAAACAGTTTTAGAACTCTTAAAACTAATATTTATGTACGTAATCCTCACCAGGCTTACCCATAACGAATGAAAAAAAAACTAAATATTTATGAAAATTTAATTTGTATTATATTTAGGTGTATTTTTTGCGCAGTTTCCCAACCAACATTTCAGTTTTGCTTCGCGACTGTTTAGTTGGTTGGCACGTTTCTTGTCGATCGGTCGGAATCGGGCCAGGACACGCATGAACTGACGGAAGTTGATGTGGTCATCGTCCGCACTGCAACAACAACATTACAATGTTAACAACAACAACAACAACAACAACAACAACAACAACCAGCAGCAACAACAACAGTAGCAACATAAACGGAACAACAAAAACAACAACCGAAGTAACCACAAGAACAACAGTAATAACAACAACAAATAACAACAACAACCACATCATCATCATCAACAACAACAACAACAATAACCACGCAGCACAACAACAACAACAACAACCACATCATCATCATCAACAACAACAACAACAATAACCACGCAGCACAACAACAACAACAGCAACATTCTCATCATCAACAACACAACAACATCCACCCAGCCACTAGCGAACGAGAAGGGTGGGAAAAGTGGAATTCCCCCGGCGTCCCCTCTTTGGTGTTTTCAAGAAGTAGAATTTGTTACCTAAGGAGTAGATAAAAAGGCCTAATTTCTGCCGATTCTTCCCCGTTCCTCTTTGGAGATTCCCCGTCCTTTGGCTCGTCCGCCAGGGCACCCAGCACACCCACAACAACATCATCACCAACAACAATAACCTTTCTGTGAAGAACGCATCCACAATTCGATCGCCCAGTGGATTGATAGCCAACTCGGGTATACGAAGGAAGTCATCGCGATCCAGAAACCCTTGCCCACGTTTGTCCAGATTAATGAATCGACTGTACAGACGGACGATCTGATTGCGCGAGACTGCAATTGAGTGAGTAAGGGCGTGAGTGAGTGAGTGAGTGAGTGAGTGAGTGAGTGAGTGAGTGAGTGAGCAAGAGAGTGAGGTACTGAGGGATTGCATGAGCAAATAATTGAATGAGTGAGGGAACATGGTTACCAAAAAAATTGGCCGCAATTTTTCTTGAAAGTTTTCGAAAACTCACGAAGTAAAAAGTATCTCTGGGTTCCCCCCCCCCCCCCCCGAGTGTCAGTAAGGCGATAGTAAGGGCTAAAATGACGACATATCAACATATAAAGGCTAAAATTCCGAATGAGTGAGTGAGTGAGTGACCAACATCCAGTCTCATTCTGTATCTCCTCAATCTCCTCCTGCTGCAGCATCAACGACGAACTGCCCATACCCATCTTGAAGAATTTATTTGGTCGAAACGACAGTTAAATACAAAAATAATGATACACCTGAAAATAAATAAAAACATAAAGACATTGATAAATCGTGTTATTGGATTAATGGAATTGTTGATTAGAGGAGGGTTGGTGATAGTGACAGTTTTGACAATATTTTTTCAATTGTTATTCATAGTCACAGAACAGCCACTCTCAAATAATAGCAGTCTCATTGTGGGTGTCGTGTAGAACCAAGAAACAAGATAGCAGCTAACACGCACATTTATATTGAACGCCCTAGCGGACGAGGGAAGAACCAAAAAGTGGGATTACCCCCTCTTTGATGAATTTAAAAAGTATATTTTGTTCCTCAAGGTGTAGGTAAAATGGTAAAATTTCTGCCAATTCCCCTCTCTTTGGGAAGATTTCCCACCCGTTGGCTCGTCCGCCAGTGATTGAACGCACTGGCGGACAAGCCGAACCTCCAAAGGGAGGGGAATTTTTCCAAAGATGGGGAATCGGCAGAAATTAGACCATTTGACCTACACTTTAGGGAACAAATTCAACTTTTTGAAACCGCCAAAGAGGGGGGAATTCCCCGTTTCCCTCTCCTTCTCGTCCGCCAGTGGTTGAACGGTATGTTAGGAGCTATTGTTAAAAAGTGTGCTGCTGTGACAATATGTAAACAGCACGTAAATACATACAACTTACTTATTCGAAATCAGATAGAAACCAGATTTTACGGCCGTTGCCAAGTTTTATAGAGTCAATAGCGGCAAAGTGCATGTTTTTTTTCAAAGAAATCTGTAAGCAAAAACGGAACGTGAGACATTGCGAACAGACAAAACACAGCATGTAGAAAACAAAAACGAAAAGTAAATGATACAAACAAGATTTCACTGCGAACTTTCTGTGTGCTGTTAGTTTCTTTTCTTTGTATTCTATTCTTACTCCAGAAAACAATCCATCCATGCAAGTTATTATGAAGTTGAACGAGCCACAGTATTCACAATTGATTCGGAGGCTTGGAAAGCCAGTTTCTAGAGATAAAAAAGGAAAATTCAAGTGTGATTATGCGGTGAGCGTGAGAATAGGCGATTCATTGCATTTTTCAATGCATGGAAAAGCCTTATCAAGGTCCGTAAAAAGACGGACTTTCAAACTTCGGCTCCCAAGCAATTGATGGTCCTTACGGTATACGTTAATGTCTCCGTTATAGCCGTCTGCACTAGCGAAACGATAAGAATTCCCACCTCTTTGGCCGCTTCAAAAAGTGGGATTAATTCCTTAAGATGTGGGGAAAATAGCCGAATATCTGCTAATCCCCATGTCTTTGGAGGAATGTCTCATCCGGCAGCGGCTGTCTGTTCCCAGGAAATAATCTGACGTCAATTCAAATATTTATTTACAAACATCGCCGCAGGGCGCGCGTGGGAGGCGAAATTCAACAAGATGACTATAGTAATAATAATAGAAACGGAAACCTGTCTCTATGCCGCAATGGCGTTTCGAGACAGTAATTGGGGAAAAATCTTAATTTTCAGTGACATTTCCTTTTATTGAATTTGAATGAATCCAATTCTGATAAGAAATTATGGTTTGTCAATGCATTACAAATTTGACACAGACATATTTGACAATGTTTAGGACCAAATAGGTTAAATTGTATAACTGGCACCTGACAATTTCCCGACATCAAGTCAAATCAACAACCAAAATTATGACATTTACTACAACTACATTTACTACATGAAAACACCATCCCAAATTCTTACTATACGTCCCCCATCGAATTAAACTCTACTACATCGATAGCAGTCAGAAAAACACAACGTGCGCTAACAACAAAGCGACATCCAACCAAAAGTGACAACAACACAACATTAACCACAACAACAACAACATCAACAACAACAACATCAACCACAACAACAATAACAACAACACAACAACACTAGTAAACGGCGGCCAACAAAAACGAGTTAAATAAGAGTAACATTGAGTGAGTGGCGATAGAGTTCACTAACGGACGATGAGGTAGGGAAAGTGGAATTTCCCTCCTCTTTGAAGAATTTGAATCAAGATGTACGCAAAATTGCATTGAATACTATCGATTATCCCCTCTTCGGAGAAATTCCCCTCCCTCTGGAGGATCGGCTCATGGGCAGTGGGATAACTGTTCTGAACTAACAAAATCTACAATCTTCTCAAATTTTTCCCCAAGCAACTCATGGATTTCACATTAACGGGAACCTAACGAATATGTTTGAAATGCAGAAACATAATTCCGGTGTAACTGCGTTTTCTCTCCCAAACACCAACAACACAACAAACAAAAATAATAAAACGCACGCAATTTCAACAGTAAGAGAACGAGAACAATACAATCACACAACGCAATGCGAGTTATAATGTGCGCATTTACGCGACAACTAATAATTTAATATTATTCATTCTCCCTACTAAAATGATGTTCAGATTGTAGAAAAAATGGTTCAGTATTTGATAATTCATTCCGATTTCCACTTCAAGAACCGGCCCACTTATGTTGGTAAATGCAAACGGTAACAACTTTTACATAAAATTCATGTTTCCAAGTATTGTACTTGTTTTAAAGTGAAAAAAAATATACCATTAAATCGGGATCAAATAAACCAACACATCACTTATTGAAGTAGCGAAACTACACCGAATTTCTCTCAACAGCAAAATAGCACACTAATAGTCGTATCTCAGAAAATACGGCGAAACTGGAAACTTGTTGATAAACGCGTAAACAACATTTGCTCATCGTTCTGGTGAAAAGAAGAAAACAAGTTTGCGCCATGATATTGAGTCATCAGATTTTAGTTTTTCAAACAAAAAATCAAGAAACCATTCAGCCGTCCGGAAATGCTGAAAGACAACAAGGTTATTTGATAACATTCTCACATCTTACCCATCTTTCTCTTAAGAAACAAATGGAAAATACAATGGGTTATTATGATATACAGCTTTACTAATATCATCACAATTTACCATGAAACAAATGCGAGATAAAAGAGAAGTTTGGATCTTCGCTTGTGAAATGTCGAGACCAATATCGGTAGACAATTCCATATCAACAGAAGAAGAGTAGCCGTTTTCCAAACCCTTTCGGGATAGTGTATATTTTATGCGTGTACATACTAATAATATAAAAAATATGATATATAATTTGAAGACAGAACAATGGGAAATATGATCAATTGATTGAAAAATCAATCAGCATATACAAAAATAATGGATTAAAAATAAATCAAATAATAATATTATTCTAAAAATGATCACAATTTGTCGTATCAACGTTGCGGTTATAATGAAGCAGAGCCAAAAATGAGATGGAGAAGCATATTTCACAAACACAATTGTATAAGATACTGTCTGTAGTTACAGTAAAAAATAAGAAAAACAAATCACCGAACTTCAGAAAAAAGGTTTCCAGTTAATAAATGAACACAATACAAGCGAATATTCGGGGGGAAATCACAAAGAAAAATTGGAAATACGTCCGCTAAAGTTTTGAGGAACTATTTTTAATTCATTCAACAGCATGATAGTAAGAAAATAATATGAAAACTATCGTATAGCTTGTTGACAGTTTCTTGTTATTCTGCAAGCCTTTCACAAAAAAATTTCAAGAAATGTCAAATAGTCGAAACTACTCCACTTCACAAAAAAAACTAAATTTTCACGAAAAATTCGGAATAACAAAAAAACTTGAATAAGCATAAGTAACTTTTATAAAGATTTAACGAATCGCAGAAAAGATATGTACTCACAACCAAACTTTTAAACCAACAGAAATTCTCGTTGAATTTCAACAACACACTGAGAATCAAATTATCTCCAGGAATCACCGGCGGACGAGAAGGGGAGGGAAAAGTGGAATTCCCCCCTCTTTGGCGGTTTCAAAAAGTAGCATTTGTTCCTTAAGGTGTAGATAAAATGACCTGAAAACTGCCAATTCCCCCCTCTTTGGCAAAATTCCCCTCCCTTTGGGAAATTCGCTCGTCCGCCAGTGCCAGGAATTCTCGTGCTAAAATTCTCCATGAGGCTGCCACCCGAAAACCATCCGTTCCCATAGTTTAATTTGATAACTTTTTCGTTAGTAGTTATACCATAAGAAACAAACAAGCTTGTATGGTTTTCACTGGCCTGGCCGTGGTAGATTTCGACCGGATAAAGCAGGAAATGTATGTTTACTATATATTAATCATATACTATGAATAATAATTAATAATAACCGTGTTTACATAATAAATAAAGACAAGAAGTCAACAAATAACGTGTTAATCCGATGATGCAGATGGGAGGAGGGATTACTGGGATTGTCGCAGGTTTATCATAACAATATGAGTAATAATATAACTAAATAGATAATACATATAAATTATAATATTAATATGTTATATACAATAATAAGAGATTTGGATTAGCTGAATAGCAAACAAGAATAAATAACAGTAATATCCGCCTTAGGAAACGTTGTGTTGTTGATGTGTATAAGAATAATATACAAACATAGTCATAACTTACGCGATAAAATCTTGAAAACAGATGAAATTCAACGGTTATTCTTCTCTTGATTTTGGAAAACCAACCTTTGCTATTTCGGCAGACTTTTAGAAAAATTTTCATTTCACGCAAAAAAACTCAGTGATATCTTCAAGACGTTTGTCGCAAAAGTATTTTTGATTTGTTGACAATACGAGTAATACAAAAAATTAAGACGGTCAACATAAACCTAATTTGAAAAAAAATTATATAAAGGTGGCGTATATCACAATCGTTTACAGTTGAAATTTTTCATCGAAAACAATTTATTTCACCCAGCGCAGCGAGTAAAAGCAAGGATTATCAAAACTTCACGCGCCAACAACCAATTTAACCAATCATGGCGCCACCAAAAGAAGGCGGAAAAATATACAACAATGAAATGGGTCGAAAAGAACCGCCTTCAACAAACTCACATGTTTGAACAACCCGTTACCAGAAAAAGAAATTACCACTAATATACTGATGATGCGTTCAGAGTCCAAAGGAACGTAGAAGGAAAAGAGAATGAATAAATTTAAGAACTTTCAACTTGAAATTTCACAACTATGTTCCTGGGAAAAAAACGTTTTTCGGGCAAAAAATTACATCTTTCCTTCGATTATCACTTCCGTTTGAACTGTGAAAATACACTTACACATACCAGAATAGTATGAAAGAAAGTTGGATGGAGAACAGAAAAAATAGAACAACCATTAGCGTTTTCGCATATCACACAAACCCTGCGCCAAAATGCAATGGATGGAAGGAAAGGAGAGGAAAAAATTATCTACTCAAATTTTCCGATCACACCTCTGCAGAAAAAAAGACAATATTATTAATGCGCATCGCACAGTAGTACTGGACAGTTTTCAGTGTGAAACTTTCAGAAGTTTGAAAAATTCCGTCAAGTCAATCTTCTTAAAAATTTCCGGCAGTCGATTCTGAGAAGTTTTACAATCCAAATTTTTCACGGACTGTCTTCATATCATAAGAATAAAGTAATGCTCGAATTCAATCCAATAAACTAGGTTCCGACAGCATAGCGGGCGGAGATAGGTCATGCTGACTGATTGTGTTGCCGTTGCTGTTCCAGGATGTTGTTGTTGTTGTTGTTGAGCTCAGGCTGTTGTTGTTGTTCTTTTTGTTGTTGCCATTGCTGTCCAACTGTTGTTGTTGTTGCAACGGGAACACGAGACTAGAAGACAGCATATAGTCCAGATTGGGCAGGCTGAAAACGAACAAATGACTGTACTTACAGGCATTCTTATTTTTCATAGCAAAATTTTCGCAGTTTGAAATCGAATCTGCGTTTGAAGCGAATTCAAATTTACGGGAAAAAGCGTCTTCTAAACGACATTCGGATATCAACAGCGCACTTTCTTAATTGAATTTTGTGTTTATCAGAACAGGTCCAAGAACGTCCATACAAAATAGGAGTTGGTAAATAATAAAATAGACCGATTTTTTTAATAAAGGAATTTTTTTCCCAAAACGCACACACAACACGAAATAATTTTTATATAAGTTAAACTCTAGTTTTTCACCCCAATACCAAATGTAAAACGTTTCCAGCAGGCAAGTAAGACATTAATTGATCACGCAGCTCATGTGTGCCTGAAAATTTCCATGATTTCACAAAAATAAAAATGAAAAATATAAAAAAACTAATTTTTTTAAATTTTTATTTTACAAACTTTGGGTACAAGAACGTCCATACAAAATCAACTTTAGTCCACTAACCCAAAATCAAATACAGTCCACTAACCCAAAATCAACCATAGTCCACTAACCCAAAATCCACTTTAGTTCACTAACCCAAAATTTACTTTAGTCCACTAACCCAAAATCAACTTTAGTCCACTAACCCAAAATCAACTATAGTCAACTAACCCAAAATCAACTTTAGTTCACTAACCCAAAATTTACTTTAGTCCACTAACCCAAAATCAACTTTAGTCCACTAACCCAAAATCGACTTTAGTCCACTAACCCAAAATCGACTTTAGTCCACTAACATCAAATCGACTTTAGTCCACTAACCCAAAATCGACTTTAGTCCACTAACCCAAAATCAACTTCAGTCCACTAACCGATCATGCAGTGACTGCGCATCGGCCGTCAATGCCGAAACGGACAAAATGCCGGTGGTCATCTTCTCGGCCGATCGTTCGGCGGATGCCGGTTTTCGTTTCGCCGAATCCAGTCCGTTATTCGGCGATTTTGACGAGTTTTTCTCCGATTTCGCCGAAGAAAGTGAGTTGAGCGAAGAACTGTTGGCCAGTGACTTTGTGTCCGCGGAGAGAGATTGGGCTGTAGTTGTGGTGGTGAGTGATGACAGACCGTGCATTGAGTTGCTGAAATATCAGATGATTATAGCCTATCAAAGAGTTTCCAAGAACCACGATATTAACAGCACCTTATAACAACAACATGAAAAATCAATAATAACACCATCAACTCTTGTAAAAATCAACATGCCCCGCCCCCAAAAACAACAACAACTCAAAAACCTGATGATAGTTGAATAAATGTGACCTATTAGCTGATGGTCATAAAACAATATGACAAGATCCTCCCATACAGTGATTTCATGACATGCAAGCACCATTCAAGACTAAGATACCGGGCAAGGTCTCAATCCGAAGGAGAGTTGACACAAAACCAAAAACAACCACAAAAACAACAACAACAACAACAACAAAATAAACAACATAAACAACAACAACAACAACAACAAAACACACCAACTTTTTGGTCATACCCAGCTGTTGTTGTTCACTGGTCAGGCCCAAGGCGGCCAGGTCCTGTTGTAGTACGGCCGTCAGCGATCGGCCCGATTTCGTATCGTTGGTCGAAAGGAAGTCCAGATCCAGTATCGTTGACGCCGTCGTTACACCTGTGAGTGAGTGAGTGAGTGAGTGAGTGAGTAAGTGAGTGAATGAGTAGGTGAATGAGTGAGTGAGTACAGTGAGTCAGTGAATGAGTGGGTAAGTGAGTGAGTGAGTGAATGAGTAGGTGAGTGAGTGACTGAGTGAGTGAGTGAGTGAATGAGTACTTCGAGTGAGTGAGTGAGTGAATGAGTGGGTAAGTGAGTGAGTACAGTAAGTGAGTATGAGTGGGTAAGTAAGGGAATGAGTGAGTCGGTTTTACAGTCAAACAGTCACGTCGGCCAGGACAAGATGTCTGTATCTGTCAGTCAGAAAAATATGAATACTTAACAAACAAAGAACACAATACATATCATATCATAATTTTTTTTATAAATATCTTCAAACTGGGAAAAACCGCAAACCTTGTCCAGTCAGAGGATTGTTGAGTCCACTATGGCCCCAATCGAAGGTGGCGGGTGGGACGGCTAAGGAATCAATCGTGCCATTGGCAATGCTCTTCTTATCACTGTTGTTGTTGTTGTTCTTGTTGCCGACTGCATTATTATCAACTGTTGTTGATGATGTTGTTGTTGTTGTCGCAGTCGGTGACGTGGGCGTCAGTGGCAGTGCGCTGCTATTTGTTGTCGTTGCTGAGCCTGCAATTAGATTATTGATTTGATTTTATCAGATTTTTTGAAAATAAATAAAAATATTCTTATGAATATATCTCTTATACCACCATGAATAGATGTGAACAGGATGAATCGAACATTTCATCATTAACATCTCTATCTCATTAATTCAGTCAAACGAAAATATCGAATCAGGAGTTCAGTAATGTAGAAAAACAAGGACGAAATTCACTTTGTTTCTCTAAATCATAAAAAAGTGAGTACATCTAGACCTAAAACGATAAACCCTGAACAGCAAGTTTCGTGACTTTCTTGTGAAGGACCATTATTTCTTTCTCTCTCCACAAATTCGCAAAACAGACAGCTGCACTGAAACTTGTAGCTTTGTTTGCCGCCTGAAGCATCAATCGACGAGTTTCATCAATGAAACATTTCTTATTTGATACCACCACCGTTCCACAGTTACGAAAAGAGGTTGCAAAGCGGTAAAACAACAGCAGAAACAATAGTCAGCTAAAACAGCTATAGTCGTAAATGAGTTGCCGTTTTCGGGAAAACTGTGTTTACTACAGTGCTTATTTTTTTACACTTCCGATTATATGTAAATAATTTTCTGTAAGTTGACAGCTCACTTTACTCAACTCGGTATTCTCTCAAAATAAGTACGTCCATTTGAAACCACTCTATATCATGAACGATTGTATTCGTATCGAAAAGAAAATCTGCGTTTTTTTCTCTCGAAATACTTTCTCCTCTTCCCGATATTTTCTACCAACCGTTCATCGATGCTTTGGACGCGCGTTTCACCGACGCAACATTGGCTGTTGCAGGTGCCATAACTCCGCCGTTGACGGATGCGCGTTGCGGTTGCAGCGGCATCGATTGATTGAGGTGCGGTGCGAACGCGGGCAGCGAGCTGCGATGTAACTGGGCCTTAAAATAAATTTTTTGAATGAAAAAAACTCAATTTTGGTTGCAGTTGCGGACAACAACAATATTAATCTGTTTCATATAGACTATAAGTGCTTTTTGACCACTGGCGGACGAGCCAAACCTTCAAAATGAGGGGAATTTACTAAAGTCGGGGGAATCGGCAGAAAACAAGTCATTTCACCTACACCTTAGGGAACAAATTCTACTTTTACGAACTGCCAAAATGGGGAGAATTCCACTTTTCTCATTCCTTTTCGTCCGCAATGATATATTCCAGGTTGCTGACCTGCACTGCAGCCGCCTGTGACCCAGCAAAAAGTACCACATTAAGTCACGTAGAAAAATTTTCTAGTGTGTTTATTCCTCAAAATCGTTAACATCGATTTTATGAATGGTCACACCGTTTTTACCCCCGACCTCGTTTTCGTTTCCAAAAAAGTTTGAACGGGCAAAAAGTACCACATTAAGTCATGTAGAAACTTTTTCTAGTGTATATTCCTCAAAATCGTTCAATTCGCTTTCATTAATTTTCACACCTTTCTTACCCCCAACCTCGTTTTCGTTTCCAAAAAAATGTTGCTCCAACCAATTTCATTCGTTTCCAAAAAATGTTGCTCCAACCAATTTCATTCGTTTCCAAAAAAATGTTGCTCCAACCAATTTCATTCATTTTTAAAAAATGTTGCTCCAACCAATTTCAAGTCCATGGCGAGCGCATCCAGCAAACATCGATAGATAACACCGTTGGTCCAGTAATAGGTAAGCGACATGGCTTCGTCGATCAAACGGAGTCGACGCCATAGGTCACTGATGGCACTGAAAGGGGGTGAGTTGGTGAGTCAGTGAGAAAATGAGTGAATGAGCTGACGAGTGAGTGAGTCAATGAGTGAGTTAATGAGTGAATGTCGATGTTAATGAATCGTCGATCAAACGGAGTCGACGCCATAGGTCACTGATGGCGCTGAAAGTGAGACAGTGAAATGATGACTGGGGTCGGTGAGTGAGTGAATGAGCTGTTGAGTGAGTAAGTGAGTTATTGTAGTTTGAGTCAGTGAGTTAATGAGCTAGTGAGTGAGTAAACAAGAGGTGGCCCAGAAGAAGGGGGAATGGCCGGCACAGGTGAAAAGGAAGGACGGAGTGCGTGAAAGAGTGTTTGTGAGAGTGAAGAAGGTGAGTGAGTAGACGAAAGAGGGAATGAGTGTGTGAGCTGAGGTAGTGAGTGAGAGTGACTGAGCCAGAGAATGAGTGAAAGAGTGGGTGTGTGAGCAGGTCAGTAAACGCATAAATAAGCCAGAGGCCCCCTCCCCCCTAGACAAAATTTCAGGTCGCCTACCCCTTCCCCCCGATTCGAAATTTTGGTTTCGAAACCTCGGTTTTGAAACTCATTTTTCGAACATTTTTGGCTTTGAAAAATTTTTCTCGAACAAACACGTTTTCTGGGTCAATTTTCTTGGTTAAAACCTGAAAAAACTGGTTCATGTGGTGTTTATATCTCATAATAGGAGATTTTTAACAAAAACGAGCAAACGAGCTTTTTTTCCACCCCCACTTTTCGGACTGGACGGGTAGGATGGGATTTTCTGTCGGCTACCCCCCCCCCAAAACGCGAAAAAACCCGGCCACCCCTGGCCAGAGGTAAAGTGCATGAATTAACTAATGAACGAGTGAATAAAGGCGTGAGAACGCTATTGAACGAGTGAGTGAGTGAGTGATTGAATGAACGAGTGAGTGAGCTGAGGTAGTGAGTGATTGAGTGAGTCAGTCAGTGAATGAGTGAGAGAATGAACAATGAGCTGACCTCTTGCTTGTGGACGCTTCATCCAAACTTTCATCCTCTTCCTCCTGATTGATAGTGCTGGCTTTACGCTGGCGACGAGCCCTGAAATAATCAACAGAAATGAATGAAAGAACTCGGAATGAAAAAATATATAAACGGTGGTTTTTCGGGGTTAACGGTCGGTGAATCATTGAATGAATTTTTTAGTCCGTTTTTTTGAATTTATTGATCATCAGAGGTTTCGGTCGTTGCCTCTGTCAGTTTATTCAGCCTGTCTGGTCACTAATAAATTTTTTTTTTTTTTTTTTTTTTTTTTTTTATTGTTGGGTTGTCTCACTCGGATTGAGACTTCGCCGGGTCCCAATCACGAATGGTGCTTGCCATAAGGCATATCATGGAACAAGTTCCAAGTCACTCCATCTGATGTTCAAGGCATATTATTTCACGACCATCAGCCAGTAGGTCACACTTCTGTTTTGACTGCCATAAGGCTTGTTGGTGACGGCCCCGGGATTCGAACCCGTGTGCGGCCGGCCAGGCGGTTTCAGAGTCTAGCACCTTAACCACTTGACCAGCGAGCCGATTGACCAGCGAGCCGATAAAACACCATTTAGATATGGTACTAGTGTGCCTTGCTTGACGGTTTCTTCAGCAATGAATAAATCTCAATAAAAAAGGGGGCTCTGCAAATATTTCAAGCAAAACCCGCAAAACTCCCGACAACGAACCGACAGTCCAGCTCGCTGAGTAGCCTCAGCATGTCCAACTCCTGCTCGGGCTTCGTCACTTGATGGTCCTCCTTTCCTACGTCGTTCACATGCTCTTCACAATCTCGCAGATTTTTCGAACATTCAAACAAGTTTTCCTTGTCAGTTTCTTCGGTATGTTCCTTCTCACCACCCCCCGAATCGTCTGTTTTAGAAGAATCTGTTGTTGATGCTGTTGTTGTTTTTGATATATCGTTGTTGAAGAGTTCAGATAATCGGGGAACGAGCACACGAGGAGCTGATGATTGAGAAGCGGTGGGCGGTGCCTGAAGAAAACAGATAAGGAGTTGGCAAGATTATCCTGAATTTATTACCCAACAAACTACTGACTAATTGTTGGCCGGGCCCAGGGTATGTAAAAAAACAAGGGAAATTGAGAGTTTTCAGGCCATTTTACTTTTACACCTTAACTAGGGTACAAATTCCTCTTTTAGGAGAAGTCAAAGAGGGTGAAATTCTACGTTTCCTACCCATTCGTCTTCACTAGTGATTCCAACCCAATCACTCACCTGATTGGTCGACGGAGCCGCGCTGCTTGAAGCGATCGCCCAGTCGTCACCCGCCCAATTGTTGTCATCTGTAACATTGATATTCAAATTTAAAATAAGAAGGCCAGAATCTTACCGAACCACATGGAAAATCGTCCTAAAGTTTTAAAGTTTTTTGGACTATACGGATGAGGAGAAAAGAAAAGAGCTGAATTTTTTATTACCATGTTTTCGATCACCTTTGTTCTACGCGCTACATCTGGTCAAATAAAACACGTGGTCAAAACTATTTTTCTTTGTAAACATGGCTTCATCACTGTACTTGACACTTGTACTGTACTTTTATAAATGAATATTTTAACACCGTAGCTTTGTTTTTAGAATTACAGCCAACACACACATTCGGTCACCATAACCTTGTGCAAAACTTCACTGATGAAACATTATAGGAACATCTTGTAATACACGCTTTAGAATGCTCGTTATGAAAAGTTGTGTTGTGAGCAGTGTGTGTTCCTGATCTTTCACTAGTGTGTTGCATGGCGAACAGCTTTGCAGGCAGAAACTGTATGGGGGCTTTAGCAAACGAATTCTAGTCCTACCAAGAAACTGAGAAATTTCAAGTATCCTGGTAGGATTCAAACCCACGACCTTCTGTTCAGTACACAGACGTGCTAACCGCTACACTACACTCCCAGGTACTTGTATCACACAGTCATATTTGGTGTTCATGTTGCCAATGTGACCTGAATAAAGGAACAATACCGACCATCATTCTTTGCATTATCCGTCGTTTCACCGTCACCGCCGTCATCGCCACCAAAAGCATCCCAACCACCCACTGGTTGATCGCTGCCACCGCCGCCGAACGGATCGGCACCAAAATCGGCCGATTGCACCGTCGTTGCCGTTGTTTCGGTGTTGTTGGACTGAAAGGACAATGATTAAAAGTTTTATTTGTGTAAAAGTTCACGCTGGAAAAGTATGTCGGGGAAAATCAATCGGCTGTCGTATAATAATATTAAGGGAGGAGGGAGTGATTGAAGTAGTGAGCGAGTGGTGAACGAGTGAGTGAGTTTGTGAGACTGTAAGAGAGTGAGTGAGTGAGAGAGTGAGTGGTGAAGGAGTGACTGAGTTAAGTTAGTGACTGTGCACGTGGGTGAGTGAATGAGTGAGCGAGTTGTAAATGAGTGAGTTAGTTAAGT
Organism: Daptonema setosum; assembly: GCA_964036265.1. Taxonomy (NCBI): domain Eukaryota; kingdom Metazoa; phylum Nematoda; class Chromadorea; order Monhysterida; family Xyalidae; genus Daptonema; species Daptonema setosum. The sequence continues at coordinate 23,409,443 of OZ038447.1, read as the reverse complement.
TAGTGACTGTGCAACTGAGTGAGTGAGCGAGTGAGTGATCGAGTGACTATGTGAACGTACGACGCCTTTACCTGGCTGAAGCGAATAATCAAAAGACCCCAACCTCGGGTTCAACAGCCGTCGATGAAGCCACGAAGCCAGTGAAGTTCTCAAAGTCCCCGAATTCACCAAAGTCATCCTCCATTCCAGTGATTTCCACTTCCTTCTCCTCAACGACCGTCTTAGTTTCCGCCACAATTTCTTCCTGCTTTCCCTGTGCCATCTCAGACGTTTTCTCAATTTCTTCAGCTGAAACTGTCTTGGAATCGGATGGAATTTCAGAGGTTACCTCCACCGTAGATGACTTCAATACTTCGTTAGGTTCAGATTTACTGTCGTTTGTGTCCAGTTCATTGTCGGTGGTGTTCGAGACATCATTGAGCTGATCAGACTCAATCGCAGGTGGTATTTCAGATAAATGGTCTGATTTCACAGGTGCTATTTCAATGGTATCTTGTGTTTCAGATGAAATTTGAGTAGATGTTACATCGGAATCTTGGGTTTCAGATGAAGGTTCTGTAGATTTTACAGCTGGAATTTCAGTAACACCGAAATCTTGGGTTTCAGATGAAGGTTCTGTAGATTTTACAGCTGGAATTTCAGTACCACCGAAATCTTGGGTTTCAGATGAAGGTTCTGTAGATTTCACAGCTGGGATTTCGGTCGAATCTCGCTTTTCAGAAGAAATTTCGGCCGATTCACCGGTCCTAACGATCGATTCTTCTACCTCACCAACCACCGGAGGGTTCGAAGCATCCGACTGATCTGATTTCGATGGTACTTCCGGAGGTTCTTCAAGTGGTACATGGGCGCCGGAATCTGCGAATTCAACAGTTCCATCCACGAATGATTTGATTGGTATTTCAGTGGTTTTAACAGGTGATTTAGAGGTTTTCTCCGCTGTTTTCTGTGGTGAAGAATGAGCCGGTGGTGAAGGGATTTTTGTGATTTCTTCTTCGGAACTGCCGCCTTCCAACTCATCGTCAACGGGCAGAGGCGGTGGTTCTTCGAAGCTCATTTTGACTGGAAATTGGGGCGATTGATTATTAATAATGCACAATTCAATGATCAATAATTACGGATGAAAAACTGACATGTACGATAAATTGAAAAAAATTACTGTTCAATGTGATGATGCAAAATTCCAGTTTCGTGACGTTCTTTATTAAAACGAAGTGGGCTACAGCACTGACGGATGAGCCAAACCGCCGAAGGGAAGGGAACTTCCGATAAATCTCTACGAGAGAGAATTTACAATGAACGTTATTTTACAAGCAACTTGAGGAACAAACTGCACTTGTGAAAACCACCAGAGAGGAAGAGTGGGAAATAAGCTTTCCATTACTTTCTCGTCCGCTGATGGGCCACATAACTGGCATTTTGAAGGAGGAAACCAAATCAGACCTTGAAAGGCACACTAGATTCTGAAATACGCGACTAGAAACAACCACTTGCGGACGAGCTAATTCTTCAAAGGGAGGGGATTTCTTCAAAGATGGAGGAATTGACTTTTTCCAGGGTAGTTTATCTGCACCTTGAGGAACAAACTGCACTGTTTATAAGTGACAGAGGGGGAATTCCACTTCCCCTCTTTCTTGTCCGTTGGTGATCAAATAAAAAATGATGATAATTATGCAATATTTCCAGCAAATTCTTAGTATAAATAAACATCAGCACAACCCACATGACAGCATAGAAACAGGTTCCCCGTAAGCATGAAACATTAGTTGCGTATATTTGCACGCCTCAGAAGCTTTTGTCATAAATACACGCACATGAGCGCAAGGTTTTTAACTGCCTTTCACCTGCAATGCATTACGAAAGAGCAATCGACCATGACCATTCATATTTTCACCATATAATTTCATTCTACTCGGTTCCAGCAAAGAATAATAAAAACATCTGAGACAGAAATCTACTATAAAAATACACAAGACACGTGACAAGTTCATCAAATCCGGGATACTGCAGTAATACAATCAGCAATGTGTTTCACAAAATGGATAAAATGCATAGCGCCAAACAAAAAAAAACGGAATTATGTAAATTGGAATGAAGTGATAAACAAGAAAATCCGATAATGAGCAATATAAATCACTGCACTACACCAAAACATTACGACGAGCATGATGAATCACCTCAGGGGCAACTTACAGAAACGTAACGACAAAATATGCTGTGAAATGAAAAATACCAGGAAAAGTTACTCGAAATGAAACATGGAATTTCAACACTTGGCTAAGACAAGCAAGAAATCTACAAACCACACGCCTACACTTTCAGCAGCTAAGTTATTCAAATCACCGGAAATTTCACTAGACCGACCGAGTATTGTACACGCAACGAAAACAGTAAACGCCATCTTACTTTAGTTACAAGAAAATTATGATCGGGCAATAAATTTATAGCAGCAAGATGACGCTTAACATAAGTACAGAAAATATGACATGAGTGGGCGTGCAGAAGATACTATGAAACCAAAAACAATACCTTGATGATGGAGTAATCTACACAACCACTCAATACAACAGAAAATAAATCCACTCCAAAATTGAGCAGCAACAGATTACGCAATTACGGACCGAGAGATCACAGGTGGAGGACTGACGAGCCGCCTGTTGATTGCTGTCTATCGAGCCGAGGGGCAGTCGCGCGCGATGTGACCGGGTTGGTTGCACTGGTAACACTGAAAATACAGACAGATTCAGTAAGCTTAGCATCTACAACTCCAAAAATACGACTAAAATGGGTGCAAAAACTACGATTACTAGATTAGACATTAACATCAACAACCACTTGATGCAACTCCGAACCTCTAAATCCGATTTAACTGAACTATCCAAGATAAAAGTTGAAACAGCAATTCCCTATTGAGCCGGCAGGCAAGCACGATCAGCGAATCAGTCTTCCAAACTAGAGAGAAAAACAGTGATAATTAACAAAAACCAACGTTGCGAGGGGCGCCATATCCACCACCACCGCCGCCGCCACCACGGCCACCGCCATATCCGCCACCGCCGCCACCACCACCACGCTCCTGACGGGGATCGGGGCATTCGCGAGAGAAGTGACCATCTTTGCCACAGTTGAAGCAGCCTGAAACAGAGCAAGTTCGCTTAGAAATTAACTCTTTAAAATCAGAAAAAATATGCAAAAGATACAAAAAAAACGTCGATAACTTACCTCCACGTCCACCACCGCCGCCACCACCACGGCCGCCGCCGAATCCACCGCCACCGCCTCCGTAGCCACCACCTCCGCCGCCGCGACCTGAAACAAATGTTTTCTCATAAAAAAATTTTCTTTCTGCATCTATTAACCGAAGCCATAAGGCACATTGACAAAACACATTATGCTTATGAGGCGAAGTGGGAAAAACTGCAAAACTTTCTACACGTTCGAGAATAATAAACCAGGTAAAATTAATTGGAAGGAAAAAACTTACTTTGACGAGGCGCCGAGCAGTCGCGCGACATGTGACCGGTTTGTCCGCAGTTGTAGCAATCCATAGTGAAGGCTGGTTGTTGTTGCTCAATTCAGATGGTATTTACCGAAAAAACCTGAAAAAATATTGAACTCAGAAATCGTAAAATTTGATTAAAAATTATAATCGAAGACTTCAATGATTTACAAGTCGGAGGCCGGAAACGGAAGTGACAAATGAAAAGCTGAATGGCAAAAACTAATGATCGAGACGTTTATATACCAAACTTTCTACCGTAATCTTCAACTCGACGCTGATTGGCTGGATTCAAAATTCTCCAAGCTGATTGGTTGACTTGCTGTTTGTTTCTTATCAATTTCACTGTTTGTTGAATACAGAACGTAAAGTGCTTGTTGAATGCAATTTTTGTTGAAATTCTAGTTTTCTGTGAAACAGAGTTGCTGGGAATGATTTTGACACGAATGGCGCCAGGGGGAGAGGATGTAAAGTAGGAATATTCTAATCAGACAGTCATCACGGAAAAAAGTTTTCAGCCAGCAAGCCGTCACTTGAATAAACTGTTTTTTTTTCATAAATTTACGGAAAGATCCAAAAGTTTGTAATGAGAATTCTTGTGAAACCCAGAGTGATTCGGACGGGGAAACACTGCATTAACTGAAGAGAAGCACAAATTGAATATGGCTTAATATAGTGAATATTATAAACATCTTTAATAAAACAAAATACGAACATACGAACTGTATAATAAAATAGTGGCTACTGCCATCATGGTCAAAACATAGTAAGCTATGTATTAGACACAACATCAACAAACAGTCATATAAAATCCACCAGTTTACATATTGTATGTAAATGTAAGCAGTACAGCGCAAGATATTATGATAATGAAATAATGATGGGCAAGAGGGCCCGAACGACTATAATACAACAACCTTGAGGCTGGTATGAGGCAGATAAAAACGTAAGCAGACGCGAGAAAGCATGGTCCATTCATTGAAAATTTGGGAAATTCCGTTTTCACAAAAGACAGCTTTTAAGATGGGAATTTTTAGTTGTTTCGTGTTTTTTTAGTTATACATGCTTTACCGAACGGCTATGTTTACAGAAACCTTGAGGCTGGTATGAAGCAGATTTCTAGACAAAAAACTACTTGACAGTTTGGGTAATTCCGTTTACACCGATTTTTTTAATACAGAATTTAATTTAGGGTTTAAATTTTTGAGTTTTTATTTTATCAACTTACTATTTATAGAACAACCTCGAGGCTGCTATGAATCAGACAACCAACAAGAAAAACTGTTAGCATACACGGGGGAATCCATGGTCTATTCATTGAAAATTTGGGAAATTCCGTTTTCACCGATTTCTTTAAATACAGTATTTAATTAAGAGTTCAAAATTGTGAATTTTACTGTGTTTTTTTTATTATTTTGTCAATTTTCTATTTATAGAACAACCTTGAGGCCGGTATGAATGAAGCCGACGACCAACCATCCAGACAAAAACTATAAGCACAAACAAGAACGCATGGTCTGTTCATTGAGAAATCAGGAAAATGCATTCTAACAAATTTTTCGGAAAACATTGAATTTCACTTGAAAAAAATTCTAGATGTGTTTTCTATTTCGGAACTTTGGAAATTTTCTAAAATGCAATTGAGGTGGGTATAAAAGAACCATATATACAGCCGTCTGACAAAAGCCTTTTTTCCTGTTTTCAAACGTGGAGTGGATTTTCTTGAAAACCTGGAGCAACAGCACGAAAATCTTGATTATTTTCTACTTTTGAAATATTTTTTGTCGAATTATTTACTATTTACATAAACCTTGATCCAGATTTGAACCAGACATCCAACAAAAGTATAAGCACTCATACGGAAACGCATGGTTTACTCATTGGAGTTTCGGGAAGTCAACTAAAGCCCGTATGTTGTTTCTGCAAGCAAAAATATTGCATAAAACGTCTGATAATGAAACATCACTAGACTCAACTCAACTCGGTTGACACCATAGTTTAACACAGTACAGATGATGATGATGTTTGATGTGCGTGTTGACACTGATCGTCGGATGTTTAATTATCAAACGTTCTGTCTCTACTTTTGCTTGCAGAAACAACATATCGGCTTTTATTTGTAACGTAGAAAAACTTTTACACGTCTGGAAAAAAACAAGCACGGAATAGTTTTACAAGTCAACAAAAATAAGAGCGCGCATTCGAATCAATAGCGGACGAGAAGGAGAGGGAAAAGTTGAATTCATCCTTTTTTGTATTTTCAAAACGTAGAGTTTGTTCCCCAAGGTGTAGGTAAAATAGCATGATTTCGTAAAATCCCCCATATTTGACCAAATTCCCCTCCCTTCAGAGGATTAGCTCGTCTGCCAGTGATTCGAATTCAGTATCATAACGTTTCTTTTGAGAATGCAATGAAGGACCCACTGACTGGTATCTCGATATTTATATGTACATTCGGCCCGCCAAAATGTACTGTAAAAGAGAAAAAAGCATCGATCATTTCGTGGATGCTGTTCATTGGTTTTCTATGGCATCTAAAACTGAATTTATAAAACTGTTTGTGATTTTGTGAAAATTTTATAATTTTTTTTTATCGTGTCCTCGTGTTTTGAGATACAATGAATGTTAAGAAAAATGGATGGGTTTCGATTATTTGTTTTTTTCAAGTCATATGCTTTTTTACAATGCAGTGGATTCGTTTCGTAATATACTGATTTTTAACAATTTCTTGTAAAAAATCTGTGTAAACAAAATTTGGTCTCATGCGGAACAGATTTCAAAAACATGGTTACGAAGTCTGTCATCAATGTATTTTTATCTGTATTTTTCTCAGAAGAAGTTCCATGCCCACATTATCACACACTTTTGTCATAGTTACAGTTTCAAAATGTTTGATTTAACAAAATGCTACCAAAAAAGTGTCCCAGCTTTTGCACGATTTAATAAGCAAAACTTCAATTGTTTTGCACATTTTCCCAAAAGTTTCAAAAAATTCTCCAATGTCTCTTCCATTCCACTATGAACTGTTTCATGTGTTTTCGTTCGCACGTGCGTCCTACCAACATGATCAGGCATTACTACGCACCCGGTTTGGCAGCTTTTTGACAGACACTTTCGTATAAATATTTACATCCAATAGCATTCACAGTTCATTGGGGAATCGAAAATTTGAGTGCGCGCCATTTTCATGAATACACCGAACAGTTCTGGGTTTGTTTCAAAGCACATATTGAATGAAAACACCGTAATTAGAACTCTCCCAAAGAATAAATGGGTGCGCAAAACAAATCACAGAAATCAAATATGGTGGGACATGAATTAATGTTTAAAGGTTGATGTTTGTCAAAATAAAACTGACAACTGTCTGGCTGTCTGACTGTCTGACTGGTTGATTGTTCGACTAACGAAAGGAACAATCAACATCTTTTTGTACGTTAAGACACGGACGGCTGACTCATGTACTGTCTGATTGACTGACTGGCTGGCTGACTGACTGGCTTTGTAACTGTCTGACTGACTGACTGACTAACTGACTAACTGACTGACTGACTGAATGACTAACTGACTAATTGAATGGTTGATTGTTCGACTAATGAAAGAAACAATTAACATCTTTTTGTACGTTAAGACACGGACGGCTGACTCATGCACTGTCTGACTGACTGACAGACTGACTGACTGACTTTGTGACTTACTGACTAATTGACTAACTGGCTGACTGACTGACTGACTGACTGACTGACTGACTGACTGACTGACTGACTGACTGACTGACTGACTGACTGCCTGACTGACTGACTGACTGACTGACTGGTTGATTGTTCGACTAACGAAAAGAACAATCAACATCTTTTTGTACGTTAAGACACGGGCGGCTGACTCATGCACTGACTGACTGACTGACTGGCTTTGTGACTTACTGACTAACTGACTAACTGACTAACTGACTGACTGCCTGAGTGACTGACTGACTATAACTAATTTCTTATTTGACCAGCGAAGAAAGCGCTACCCACTCAAAATACGGTTACAATATGATATATTGATTTATTCAGTTTCAATGTTATCACGAATTTTTATAACAAATGTGGATTTAGTTTTACAAATAAAAGTGATATAATGATTGAATAATAATACCATAATCGCCATATTGTTAATGAATTAATTTACAAAAATTACAGTACTAAAAAATTACAGGCTTTTGGACAACTGAACTCAGGTATTTTTTCACTGGTTTTATGAAATAATGAAAACTGTTAATGAGTTGGACTCAAAATACAGTGCTACAGGTGCGGTGCAAAAATACGAAAGTTTTAATGATAGTAATAATAAATTAAGCATGCAAAATTACTCAACCCAGTAAATATAAAATTTTACAAGTAAAACTTTCCAACACAAAAAATTTCGTTCGGAGGTTGTTCAAAATTTTAGCGAATTCAACTGTTATCAGTGAGTAATCTTTTGTTTTTTTGTTTCTAATTGCTATGAGAAACTAATAATGTGTTTAAAGATTGTTTTCATTGTTTGATAAATGAGCAAGTAAGGCTCGTAGTGATAGAGATAAAAAAATACAATGAATAGTGCACGAATTCAAATAAAAAATCTTTAACCAGTGAAAATAATGGACCCAGAAAATATTCACCAAAATAATATTTTTATCTAAACCATAAAAAATAATTTTGTTGATGCAAAATTAATTTCATTAGTATTTATATTTCGGTGATAAAATCTTGGCTTTGTAGCACTACGGGACTTCCCATAGTTCAACCCCAGAAATTGTTTTTACACATAAAGCAAACATTAATTTAGTTTGATGAAGTTGATAAGTTTGATGTTATATTTAAAGGCCACATAAATAGAAAAGTTAAACATTTATAGCAAGATTAACGTAAATCGATAATTTGTAAATACTGTAACTGTAATATTGACCCACAGATAATAAAAACACACATGCGAAAATGCATGCTGACGGTGCTTTCAGAGTTGAAGGAAAATGAAATATAATAGAAATGAAAAAGAAAGGGGGAAATGGGCTATATAGAAGATTTCTGACCTGAACTTTAATACTTTTTCCGGAAGTTTTTACAGTCTATTTATTTTCATTTTCTTCTTCCTCTCTTTTTTACCTCTGCAAACACCCCGAACACAGTTGATTGATGGGCAAGAGTAAATTTGAAAAGATGCCAAAATTTTCGGAAAAAGTCCGTGAACAATTTCCTTTTTGCGAGTTTCCATAGTTTAAATGGAAAAAAATTTACGCAAACCCGCCATTAAGTTTCCGATAATGAATGATCCGAAAGTGAACGGGTTTTTTCATCATCCAACGTTAAATGTAAAGACCATAACGGGATTTTATTGAAAAAAAACAGTCATCACCTTCTATCATATATTTTACTATGAAATCATGTTATACGGTCTTGAAATGTTGAAGTGGTTACTTTTTTCTTTTATAATCCCAAAAAGATCTTCAATGTACATAAACCAAACCATCAGCGATTGTTAGAGCCAGCGGACACAAAACACGACAAATCTTTCACAATCCGTTCACGTTTCACAGTCTCTTATACTCCGATATAATCAAATTGTTCACGTTTCACAGTCTTTTATACTCGGATATAATCAAACCGTTCACGTTTCACAGTCTCTTATACTCGGATATAACGGTCATATGCTTGCTGGGCGCAAAGCTGATTCGATACCTGCGCGGACGTAGCTCGGAGTCACTGCAAACAGATTTTTAAAATAGCAAAACACTGATCAACCTGAAGTTTTGGCCGGATGATTAGGCTGGACCGTATTTTAGCCTATCCAACGTTTCTTGGTAAAGTCCGTAAATTGTTTCTGCAAGCAAAAATATCGCCCAAAACATCTGATAATGAAACATCACTAGCCACAACTCAACTCTGTTGACACCACGGTCTAACACAGTGTAGCATGGGGTGATGATGATGGATGTGCGTGTTAACACTGATAGTCTGATGTTTCATTATCAGATGTTTTAAGCAATTTTTCTGCTTGCAAAAACAACATATAAGCTTTAGTCTGAGAAGTTTTTCTCACAGGTGTTTTACTCTTGAATCAGCTTTTCATTATTTTTACAGGTTGTTAAAAATATATTCACAGAAACCCCACAGAATTTAGTTGAAATTTAGTAAACCATTTTTTCATACACAGCAATTACGTTTTTTATTTGAAAACCACGGGTTAAATGTAAGAACTCGTTTAACCACAAAGTCGATAAAATATGACATGACATAATGTTACATTGCGACATTTATATGTTGGTTAAATTACGGTAACTAATGATAGAATTAATTGAAACATCATGTCATGTCAAATAAATTATTATAATTTGTTAAGCACGTGGCAGTATAAGAATGAATCGGTAAGACAGATTAAGCATTGATCACTTGATGAATAGAACGTTTTTGAGTAAATTCATTGAACAGATAGAAGATCTTGTCAGCACCTCAATAAATTTCTCGATTAGGGAAAATAGATATTTGACAATTTTTCGCTATTTTCCACCTCAAATAACTGACCATGATAAATAATAATTACAAATTTTGTTATGAGTATTTATAATAATAAATGTATGACATGACACGATATTCGAGAAAGTTCGCTCATCCAATGTCGTATTTTAATTTGAAAAATGTCGCAATGAAACATCATATTATTATATTCGTCCCAGTTCTTTTCAGTCCATCTTCAGCATATTACAAGCATCCATGTTCCTTTATAAGCGTCCGCCGTAAGATTTCTCTCTCGCGCGAGAAAGAATTTTTTAATGAAAATTGTTCACAAAGCAGATATCTCAAACCGATTGTCAGATATTAAGACAATTGTGATTGTGGATAATTTTCAATACCTGCTCGTGTAGTTGTAGTTGCCATTCGCCATCGAAGAAGACATATTGCGTTCGTTAGTCTGAAACATCGGGTTAATATTGAAACATGAATTTTTTTAATGTGACACAGTCAGCTAACAATTTATAACAATGTCATTTGATTAGGCTTGTAAAAAATATATTTAATAGTGCGTTGGCCTAAGCAGCAAAAGTAGCTCAGCATTCGAAAGTGAAGTTAAACGAAATACAGATTTTAGACCCAAAGACAGAACAACAGAAAGTGAGTGACAGCTGTTTTTCAAATAAAACGTATACGAATCTATCTATCATAAATTAATGCAGGCATGATACTCGTCGATTGTTTCATTTAATATTTTCAAGTGATTGAGAGACTGAATTCAAATGTCCGCCATTTCCACGCTTAGTTAAACATTTCCATGAGCTTTTAAAGCACTCAAAACTTTAAAAAATAAAACTTTTTTCTCTTGTTATCTAGATAACACACGAACGTTGCGTGTAAGCCATTACGAATATATGTGAGACGGTCCATAGATTTTTTTTAGAACAAGTTACCTTGACCAAGCTTTACAATTCCAGCAAGATATCGCCCACTGAGCATCCATAAAAAAAACAAGAAAAGGCGCGAATTCAAATTCAGTCTCCTAACCAATCGTAATTGCTATAGTATAAGTACACTATATCTACTCCTCCCAGATCACCCCAATGCCACAGAATCGGCCATGACCGTATCGCCAGGATGGTTCTACCGTAACCCGTGATCCCCTTACCGTACTCCAACAACTACCGTAACCGCCCGGTCTGATGTATCCATCTCTGGCCGTGATCGGTAGCAGCAATCCGGAATTATCCGGTTTTCTGGAACCGGTTTTATCTGGATTTTCCAGTTTATTAACCTGACGAGTCGACCAGGTGTTGGGCTGGTAGTGAGAGCCGGTAGAACGGATGGACGGGGTGAGCCAGTACTTGGACAGGTTGTTCGATGTCATGCACCTGTCAGTGAGTGAATGAGTAAGTGAGTAAGTGAGTAAGTGAGTGAGTGAGTGAGTGAGTGAGTGAGTGAATGAGTGAGTGAGTGAGTGAGTGAGTGAGTGAGTGAGTGAGTGAGTGAGTGAGTGAGTGAGTGAGTGAGTGAGTGAGTGAGTGAGTGAGTGAGTGAGTGAGTGAGTGAGTGAGTGAGTGAGTGAGTGAGTGAGTGAGTGAGTGAGTGAGTGAGTGAGTGAGTGAGTGAGCGTGCAAACCTGTAGGACGGGCTACGCTGGACGACAGCGTACGAGTTGCTGTGATAAACTGGCATGATTGATTGGTTATTGGCGGATAGTTGGATGGATGGATGAATGGATGGATGAATGGATGGATGAATGGATGGATGAATGGATGGATGGATGGACGGGAGGATTGATGGAAGGACGGATGAATGGACTGTTGATTAGCTACTAATTGCGCGCCGTAAGCACGGCGGGAAATGGTTGAAAGAAGCTGGTAGACAAATTGATATACTGAAATAAAACAATAAAATTGTTTAAATAGTCATATTTTCTTCAGTTGTTTTGCCAAAAGTGGATAACAAATCACATGTTATAGTTAAAAACGGTCAACATATTTAGATACATATGACAATCACTGATCATCAACAACGATCTTGATTTCGCTGCGTCTCAACCCGGACCATCGAACCACGACCATCGATTCGCGAATCCGGCGCTTAACCACTTGACGAATGAATGACGAGAACCGACAAATGAATGAAGGAGTGAATGAATAAGTGAACTATGATGGAAGAATGGATGATTAGAAATATGACTTTTCCACCATTCATTTGGTTAGAAGAGGAGAATTGAAAAAAAGATTCACAACAGGACCAACAACATTGAGAAACCGAAGTCATTCTTTCCCAACCCAAGTCACTCGTTTCGTGAAGACCACCTTGCCACCTTCACCGAAGTCACCGTGTAACTACTGATAAACCGAATAACTACTGATAAAAATGCAAAATCTCGGTGTTTCGGGCCTAAATCGAAACTACTGTTTTGGGAGACTTTCCTGCTCAAGTCCAATCCAAAATGTGTAAAAATACGAGTAAATAAGAGAAAAGAAGAGAACAAAAATAAAATTTAATAGTTCTGTCTCAGTGAAGTACATCTTTGTTTGCCAATTGAAATAAAGTCATTCCCACCCAAACCAAGTCAACCCGTCTCGTATGGACCACATAGCCGCATTTCACCCATTGACACGTACATATAAAAACAAGTGCACCATCCAGCGATAAAGTCTAGGCGTTGTGAAGAGAGCTTCAAAGAAGTCAGTCGAATAAGGAGACTTTTAAGGAAAAAAATGGGTTAACATGAACATCATGAGAAAAGTTCGTCAGAATCCTCTTTTCGGTGGGATTATATTCGGCTAGTTGAGCATCCGGGCGGTCTTTCGGGGAGTTTTTTGGTGTGATATATTATCAATGAGTTGAAAATTCTGGCCGTTTCATTTCTGGGGAATCAAACACGGGGAATTTTATTTTCGATGAGTTCACCCACACTCGGTGAGTTGACTCCCGGAGAGATAATTAATCATTCATTCCTAACCGAAGTCAACTCTCGTCTCGTATTGGCCACATAGCCGCGTGTCACCAAGGAACACGTAGAAAAACAAGTGCACCATCCAGCGATGAAGTCTAGGCGAAGTGGGAGTCTCAACGAAGTTGGTCGAATAAAGAGACATTGAAGTCAGAAAATCAGGTCTGATAACAGGAAAAAAGAGTAATTAGCAACCAAAGTCGTGTGAGCCTTCTTTTTGGTGAGTTGAATTTCGGTGAGTTGAATTTCGGTGAGTTAAACATTCAGGCCGTTCAATTGCCGAGAGATTTTAATCTTTCAAACTCAAAGAACTGATTTTCACAGAGTTTAGTAGTTGACGTTCGGGGAGATAATTTTCGTTGAATTTAAACGTACCCATTCATCGCAAACGCAGAGCAACAAGTCTCGTATCGGCCACATAGCCGCAAGTCACCAAAGGACACGCATAAAAACAAGTGCACCATCCGACGATGAAGTCTAGGCAAAATGGAAGTCTCAGCGAAGTCGGTCGAATAACAAGATTTATGACTGTCTGAGACTTTTTGTGCCGTGAAATGTAGACACCACAACAAAATTTATAAAGTCTGCTATGCTGTCTATCGAACTGGGAAGCATGGTAAATTGGAGAATTTTATTAATTTTCTCAGAACCATCAAGTTTCTTAAGACAGTAGCACGATAGAAACGAATTGGTAAATATTTCCGTTAAGTTATGGGATCGACTAAACAATGAGTTCCACAAAAAACTGTGACGAAACAACAGTTTTGCAGATTCAAAATCACAACTACATAGTTGAATATGTTATACTGCTGTCACTGGCGGACGAGAGAGTAATCCTTCAAAAAGAGGGGAACTTTATCAAAGAAG